>JAHZMW010003868.1:0-25298 GCA_027743745.1 Alloscopus bannaensis
TGCTTTTTGGATTAAAGTTATGAAAGTACAGAGAAAGCGACCCTCTGAACCGTTGAATTAAAGGAACGAAACAGAACAGCGCACAGTTCTCCAAGACTTTTGCGAGAAACTTTTCATTATCGCCACACAAAAACCAACTTTTTCCACTACTTTTCCCTCGTATTATATCGATAGAGATAAACGTGGGCTCTGTCGTCTCCACAATCTTAAACTCTGCACAGAGTTCCACTCCACTGTGTCAGGAGAAACATTTTCACGGGAAAAGTTGTAGGAATACCGTAAATTTTGCTCAGATTCATGATGAGATGGGCCTCTCCCTCAATCCAAATAATTGCTGCATTCCAAGGAATGAATCCTGAAATGATATGTAGGTAGCTATACTGTGTTTCTGCAAATGTCGACATCTCACATTAAAAGCCTTTCGAATACACATAAAAAGAAAGGAGATTGGAGACAAAGTTTAATTGTTTTTCCAAACTCTTTGTTTTAGTCATTTTCGAGGAAATCAGATAAAATCTTTCGAGACTTTCTCTCTGGCCCTGTTTTGAGAACATTCAGATCTTGGTGTAGCAAACTCTTCATATTAATTCGAGAGCACAATACGATAAAAGTTGAAGATGGGTTATTTACATTAGGCAAAAGTTTGACGGAGACTCATGCAACAGTAACAACGCTCAAGAAAACTTGATCTGGAAAAGGCAGAGTAACATCTTATACGATCAGGGTATTGTATCGATCTGATTTGACGATATAAACGACCTTGTTGCAAGTTACGGTATCGTATAGAACAATTACTAGAAAGTTCGGAGATATCAGGGAATATTTGCGAAGAATGCACAATGAGAATTCAAATCACTTGGAGCACAACACAGAAGAATTCCTTATGGCATTGTTCTATGTACAATTCTGCCAGCTATTATTACACAATGATGCCTCCATAAACAAAGAATATAAAAAGATTGTATAAAAATCTGCTTTTGACTTGTATTTCAAAGAGAACACGAAGCAGATTATTACCAGACCATTCTGTAAGTAAAAATTTTACCATCAATCGTTGCAAACGTTTGAGTAGAGCAAGCATTTCTAAAGTTGCACTACAGATATAATGCTGTCACTTCAGTTCGTCCTACTTTTTAGTTCGCTTCTGAATTGGAGTTATGAACAAGACAGTGTTATCACACCTGTGGCAAGATCGAAAAAATCCGCAGGAGGAGGTACACGACCAGTTTCGTCGCTAAAGTGCAAACAACACCCAGCTTTCTCACTCTTTTACCTTTCTCTTCGCAGGAGGCTGTCCAAAAGACAGTGTGAAATTTCACCGATTGGGACAAACACGATTTTATATCTACGACACCAAAAAGTCTGACGATGATTCGTTGCACACGTCATGGAAGGATGCGGAGAAAGTGTGCAACAGCCATGACAAGGCATTGTCACTTGCATCGTATCTCGACAAAGTGTCCACCAACGCAATAATTGCGAAACATCTTGAAAGACTACTCGAGCGCTTGGAGATGAAGGAAACTGTTTGTAAGTCAAATTATTTAGTTTCTGCAATCAACGAGTAATCTTCTTTGAAAAAAGTCTGCTTTATAAGAGAGTTTGGGTTATACACAGACTGGCTTGGCGCAAAATACAATCCTCAAAAAGACATCTACTTGTGGGAACCCTCCGGCGGAAGACCGGCAGGACTTCCGGTCGCTTACTCTAACTTCTTTTACCACCATCCACGACCTATCGGGGTGGGAGGTCATCATGGTACTTCAAATACGCAGGATATTTGGGGCAGTGTGGAGAAGTACAACGTGACCACCGAAGAGACTCAGTGCATTGCATTCACACTCCCTTACGGCAAAACCAAGAGTTTGTAAGTAAATACTCAATTAAAGGGCTTTTAATCGCATAAATTTTATTCAGTTTTTATGTCGATCGTGTTTCAATTATACAGAGGTTATCAAGCCAGTTGGATAGAGCGCGCATGTGTCGGCAAAACGCATCGGAGAGTCCTTTGCGAAAATACAAATCCAAGTTGCGAGGAGAACCTTAGTAGAAATCCTCATGTTCTCACTGAAGGTTTGAACACACTCCAAACAAGCACAACTTTTGATCTAGACAATAAATAATGGCCGAATTTATGATGACTGCAATTAGATAAAGAGTACTACTACTCAAACGGAAACTGGATTTTTGCAAATCGACGCTTCATTGTAAATTGGAAACCGGTACGATGCACATAAAATTCGTTAGTGTATTCATTCAAATTATGTAAGCAGCAATTTTTTACTTGGTGTGATTTTTTAAAACCGAATCAACAGCGCCAGTTCTATGATGCAAAGGCGTATTGTGAGAATTATGGACTCGAGCTCTTTTCACCAATGCCTGAGGACGAATGTCTGATGCCATACTTGAAAGTTTGGGCACCTGGTAAGAGTAGATGAGATGATGAGTTAGTAAAAATATTGCCGAATGTGAATTTGCGTATTTCTTCCGTTTGTGTCATCAGTAATCTCGACATACCACTTCTGGTCGAGCTACTCGTATCATTCGGCCAAACATGAGTTCAAAGATCGTAACAAGAAAGTTATTCAAACCGGAGCATTCAAGCCGAACAAGTACGGCACGAGAACTAGTAAAACGGATGAACAGTTTTGCGTCACGTACGGGTGGACGTTTGAGTTCAAAAATGAGACTTCGTGTCGCAAAAGTCAGTGTAGCTGGATATTCTACGTGCTGACCCCTGCCAATTGTAACAGCTATGTCGGCACTATCTGCCAACATCCAGGGGCGGACAATACTAGTAAGTCATGAGAATATATTTATGCGTTCATATATTTTTATTAACTGACCACAAAAAATGACCTTCAATGAACTTTTTATTCTCAAATTATTCAGGAGTATGCGACTTTCACAAAGATTGGATGAGCAATTTTCAATTGGCTGTGGACAATACAGCCATTGTTGAGTTTGGTCATCGAGGATCTGGCTTCTGGCGAAGTACATACAAAGTAAGTACGGCCCACCGCCAAATATAATATGACTTACAAGATTGATACGTTAAGTTTGACAATTTTGTTGTAGCAAACATTCGGAAGTCGCGTTTGCGGAGATCGCTCTCGACAAATGATCGACTCGAAGACGGAGTACTGGAAGGTTGAGCCTGTATCAGGCGTCGACTACTTGTATGACTACGAAGAGACGTACTGGGTTGTGGATGACGAGACTCTCTTCAAGTACGCTGGGAGAGATGAGGTAAAGTGTTCCGTGTCGCAGACGAACTTAGTGAGAAGTGAAGGTGTGGTGACCATTCATAGGACACTGAAAATTGTGAATTGCCTCGAGTGGCACTTTTACCTTTGCGAATATGTGGGCTAAATCAACAAAAGCGATATCTTACTTAAAAATACTGTCAAAGTACTTTCATCTTGCCGTCTATATTCTGATCTGAGCTTGGCTAATCAGACAACTGATTTAACTTCCATTTTGATTACAACGATGACCTTTGAACTCATTAGCCAAAAACAAAAATAAAGCAAATTCAGTGAATAATAACAACGAGAACGCACATCAAACTGCAGAAGCATGACTTCTTTACCAAGTCAAAGTACTCGCGCCTCCTTAACCTCTCGACTTACATAACTATTCACAACCTCTTTGCAAAAATTTTATTGCTTGCCTTTATTCCGACTTTGTTTTAATTCAAATGCGGCTCACCATTAAACAAAATGCTATACAAACCTCTATAAGGTCTTTTTGCAAGCAAAAACCTAACCTAGTTTTATCAATACGGATTTTATAAAGAATCTTCACGCACTAACATAATACAAAATGCCTTCTTTACTTATAGTTCACGGTTTTTGCTTCAAGTTGAAGAAAGCTTTGATTAAAAATATGGCCGCGGTATTTCCACTAAATTCCATGCGCTCGTCTTTCTCAGTCTTGGAAAAGCCCTCCATTATCAATTCTTGCCTGTGAAACACATAAACGAAACAAAAACCCGAGCTGATGGCAAACGAGGAAACACATAATACGGGCTCAGATCAAATTCCCGTCTCGAACAGAAGAAAAGCCATTGAAAGGAAAAGGCTTTGCAAAAAAAAATCTTTCGTTTGCATACACCATCCACCCCCTCGTCTACTGAGCAGCATTCGTTTATTTGTATTTTGTAATAATAATAGTGAGTAGGGAGATCAAAGCGAGGAGAAAAGGCGCCAGCAAATTTTGCAATCCCTTTAAAGGCTGCTAATCCGCGTGCTGAGGTTCTCAACAGGAATTTCCTTTTCTCGACATTTTATTACACAACAAGCTGTCGGTTATTATTATGTTGATGATTTTTACCTAGAATCTGCTTGTCGACACATAAACATAATATTCTATACACATTTTCATTCTCCAATCTAAAATTCAGCATGAAGCAAGCAGCTCTTTTCTTTAGAAATGTGCTAAAAACGAAAACTGTAGTGTTCATGAGCCCTATTTGCGAACGCTGCTCAAAAAGAAAGAGCGTGAGGGAGAAATCTCTTTTTAAAGCAGTCATGCACAAATCTTTTTTTCTTCTGTTGCTCTCTTGAGTTCCATGAAACGCACACGAAATGTATTATCTATTTAGATCTTCTTTCGTACATAAAGTAGAATAAAATGCGAGTACGTTTTTGTTGAAAAGTACCTTGCTCTTCAAGAAGTCTCGTAAAGGGTCTTGTATTCTACACCAGTACGGAGGAGAAGGGAAAAAATCTTTATGGATCTCTGTTCTTGGAAAATATGAAAAGGTTTAACCTACGCGATTTGTTGGTTTTTATGCAGCATACTTAATGAAAGATTTGAAGTGTACGGGTGAAAAGATATTGCGGAAATAAAAGGACTGTGCATATTATACTACATGTAGCCCTTTTCCTTCATTTAAGATTCATTCACTCGTTGCTCAAGATTTCCTTTTTTGCAAAAGCTATGAGAGCTGACATGCTCCGAGTCATTTGTATGCATGTATATTTTTCTGGTACACAAGCAAGCTCCCAAGGAAGTACATAATACGTACTAAAAATTATTAATACAGCTATTTATTTGCAAAGGCATACTCACGCGACGAGCTGTGCTCAAAAGTGGAAGAAGCTTGTAGAGTATTATCACATTACAAGAGATTCATGCGCACCGGGAAGAGTCTCGATGAAATCGAGCTGGAACACAAAAGTTAGAAGCAGCTGGAATGTTTTTTTCTATTTTGAAAGGAAGGAAAGGAAGTAGAGGTGAATGAAGAAGGGAAAGTTGAAAGAAGAGCTTATACCCGTATAATGTAGAGCTCATAAATTTATGCCTGGCCACGTTTTTAACCATGTTTTGAGATGAGAGATAAACATTTCACTCCTACACACCACCCTTCACAATTTCCACACAAAAAGCGGAGGGCAGGGATACCAAGATTTACTAGTGAACGGGTGAGGGCCTGAGCTGTACACTTTGTGAGAGCTGTTGTATTATATTATGCACATCATTTCCGAATATGTACTCATCACAGCATTGAGTTGCAAAATGTATTAAAAACCTTCAACAAGACAACTTAAAATTTATCGCACCTCTACAAGGGCATATCGTGCCGGCCTGCTTTAAGAATGTAAAGAAAACAGAAATGAAAGCTAAACGTCAAATCTCCTTAAATGGTAAGCCAATACGCTTGCATAAATATCTTGATATTTTATTAAAGTTCCCAATCCATAAATGTGTGTTCCTCATATGAGCGTCTTCTAACTTTCCCTGGCATTGCCACATACCCTAACGAATTCCGACCTACGTGTCATTCAAGTAATATACATGTTGTATTTTAAATTAAAGGTCGCCTAAATTTCACTCAGAGTAAGCAATAACTATAATTTATATAGTGTAACATTACTTAAGGTCAAAGTGTCACATGTACATTTAATCCCCAAAATAACATCAAATGCGTCCATTGCTCACAATAATCGCATCCTTCTTTCACCTTTTCTGTAAAAAGACCTCGTCAAAAATCCTGTTGAACCCTGAGCAATTAATAATTCTTTCCGACTTGGAAGGACGTATTCTCACACAACACTCTGAATTGCTCACGATTATCCTAAAAACCAAAGAGCGGGATGTACGGAAAGGAATGGGAAGAAAAGAGGCTGTGAAATTGCCACTAGAAAATCTCAAGCACTTTCTCTTCCAATAAACACGGCCTTTACAATTCCGCATGTAATGGAACACAAGCCATGTCTACAAAATACGCTCCATAAAGGTGCGTTGCAAAACCCGTGTCCCGTCATCTCGTAATCGCAACGTGCTCGTCTGGATAGGAGGCTTACTACACAACGACGTATTCTTTGGGAATCGTCAGCATTTGTGTCGGCCTGAGCTACTATTTTTGCAGGAGGAATGGAAAAAACCGCAATAACCGTATTGTGCATTATGAAACAGCTGATGAAATTCGCATTTCCTCCTCTCCCCCACTTTCACTTGAAAAGAAAGCTTTCACCGTTTCACACAGGGCATATAAAGACAGGGTGTGCTACACAATCCACAGCTTGTCTCTCTCCGCCTTGCGTAAGTTGGTCTTCAAATTTTAATGAAGACATTCCCATGAATACCCTCTCTCTCCACCTCGGCTTTCCTCTACAAATGAATGGTTTTTTGTTGGCCCAATTTTTATCGGTCTCTCAACCCTAAGCTGGTGTACAATGCCCCCATCATTTTGCAACCTCAGTTCAGACGTAAACTCTGCAAACTTGTCAAGGGAAAGCAGAGAATGCGTCATATTTTAATCTCCGCTCCGCGACGAATCTCTTTTAACTCGTGTTTATTTATGTCGTCAGCGAATTTCTATGTTTCCACCCCTTTCTCGTCTAATGATGCTCGTCTTTTTTTAATTTTCTTGTGCTCACGTCCAAAAAGGGAATTTCTTTAAGGAACAAAATTCTCAGAAGTAATAATATTTTCCTTCAGATGTAAAACAGTGATTACGCTGAAAAACCAAGAGTGTTTGCATTTCCTCCGTGAGACAATATCGGTGAGATATGACTGGTCTTAAAACTGTAATGTAATAGCCTTCCAAAGATTTCCTCAATTGTCTTTTTCCGCATTAAGATTCCCATTGAGAAGTAACCTCGTCTGAAATGACGTTGTTTGTTCTATTTTACGAGAAGTTTTTGGAGGAAGGGTTATCGGTGGGAAAGGCAGTGTGCGAGCTTTGTTCCTCACACATCAACCAGACTAAAATGCAAATGCTCGAAGCTCTCATTATGATTTGAAGATAGACTCGTGTGGCACACTAATGAGATATCAGAAGACACTCTCCTCTGTGGAATTAGATGCATATCTTAATTACGAGCAAAGAGAGGGGAAGAAAATGAAAAAGTGAAAATGGATTTTTCAGCCCAAAACAAGTCATTGTAGTAGGGAAGTAGGACAAAGAGAGAGGGAGTAGCTTCCTTCCGAGACATTTTAAGGAAACAAAGCACGACTTTTTGAAACTGTTTAATGACTTCACGTCTTGTAAATGCGAATTTATTTTGAAATCGCAGGTACACCCACCAAAACTGTAACGGAGAGGCACGTGGATGACGCAATTGTGTAAAACAGTCTTTCTCAAATTAGGGTTCCTTCTCGGTGGTTCCTTTGACACGTCATTGGATATCTTGTTAAACCATCGTAAATGTTTCACGCACAGGACAGTTTTGGTTATAGAAATGTTTTCGACAAGGAGAAGTCACTTATTCTATGCGTTTATGTTATAGTACATATTTTCTGTAGTATACGCGGTGGAACCACAAAAATATATATTCACATTAATTCATGACGATTCTCTTCCCAGGGAGCTGCACAGTAACTAGAAGATGCAGGGGAAGAAAAGATGTCTTATTTCCAATATAACCTTATTCTTTATTTCCTCCGCTGATTTCCTCATTCTTCCGGTATAAGTAATACGGTGGGATACGGTGGAAACAGAGTGAGAGTCTGTTCGAAGAATAAATATTGGCATGCCGGTGAAACCGCTTGCTCTCAAGAAATAACTTTATGGCCTAAACCAATCCATCCCTTACTCCGTTGGCCCCCGCTGCACTTATTTCTACTAACTTCGTCTTCTTTACCCTTTCCCCGATTTTTTCCTGCCCACGATCCCGCGTTTTACTCACTTCAATGGCTTGTTTCTCCTTGATGAGTTTCCATTAGAATTCCACTCACGACTCTGGAGAGAAAATCCAAAAGATTCACGGAACAATAGGATGTACAATCTTCAATTCTCATATCTCCACATAAACTCCGTGTACTTTCCCTTTACCGACGTATGTGTTCAGCTTCCCACAGTTTGACTAGTCTGCGGATGAAATAACCTCGGGATTTTTTTAGGGGAGCCTGTGCAATACTCCTACTACACAATGTATTCCTATTATAGGAGGCAGATGATATCAGTGATGAATGCCACATATTTTTTCGAAGAAACGTCAGAAAACTTTTTCAATGCTTATTGAATCTGGGGTTGGATTTTTTCTCTATTTTCTTCCGCTTTCATTTAGGATGACGTTCGTTCCCGTTAATATTAGATTTTTCCGTTCTGATAATAAAAAGAGGGATATATAAGACGAACGAAGGTGTCGTTAATGTTTTGAATTCACTTGTCAACGAGAGAGCAAGGAGTGGAGAGAGTTGAAGACAAAATTGGGGATAATACCAGTAGCAGAGGAGGATGCCAAGTTTTCACCTCTTGTGGTTCAGCATTAGTGAGCAAAGATACAAAAGAGTTTTCTTTGCTGTATGTCGAATATTTTTTATACTAGTAGATTACTCCATCTCCATGCTTTCTCCGCCCGTACAACATCTCACCAGCTCTTGCCACGTCATTTCATTTCCTGCAGCTCCATGAGCAGGAATTCCACAGGGAGCTAACGATCGTTGCACATGTACACACATGCATGCTTGCATTCATTTATTTCAGAGCTTTATACACTCTCTGTTCGATCATGTCTTTTTGGAAAGCATTCCCATGCAAATGTAACGGCAATTTGAAAGACCTGCTGTTTCATGCCTGCCGCGTCTCTGTCTCAAATTCACACACACAAAGAGATCAGAAAAGACTGAGAGTCGACAGATAGAAAGTCTTTTCGCATCTTCATTCACGTCTGTATTGTGGTTGAGCTGTTGAGAAAAGTCAAATTTATCGTTTGTTAAACCGTCGTAAAAGCATTCATAAAATGCACTGTATACGCGCCATAAATAGTGGGAAGAGAGATGAGACCAAAATGTGTAGTTAGACAGAGACAGGGAACATTACTGTCTCGGAAAAGGACTGGGTAATACACGCCGACAAAGATCATTGGCTGATAAAGTTTAAGTGTGGAGAAGTAGAAAAAGAATTACACTGAAAAGTCACGCTGTGGAGTACATGATGTTCGAAATCGTGATACTTCATTATATTCTATGTGTGCTCGTCGAATAAAGCAGAGTCATGGGATTACACAGCAAAAACGACAAAGAGGACTTCGCTTTAAGGTTCTTTCCTCAATCTCCTCGTGGCTTTGTAAACGTAAAAAAGTCTTTTTCCGACGGAACGATGATGATGCTTGCACATTTCACGAATATTGTATTGGTTGACTATACACGCTCTTCTAAGGGGGATGGTAGTTGGTCGTATAATGTCGGAGACGAAAGGGAAAAGTGGGGTCAGAACGTTTTGAGTGGAAATAGTAGAGTGCCAGTGGCAGCATACCGCACTTGATTAAAACCAATGGGTTCAGTTCCACCACACCCACATCATTTGCGGTTCGTTTTTGGACAAGGATCCGCATCAATTTGCATGCTTTAGTAGTAAAATCCGGGTTTCACTACGTATTTTTAAGCAGAGACCAAGTATTGGAGAGGGGAAAGGACGACGATGCAGCAGAAGAGAATATTTTTAGAGAGATCATCAATTGGCTGTGCGTTTGCGGTGAGAAAGGAGAAAATTTTTTGGAGAAAGAAATTTGTGTGTATTATCTTCGTTTAAAAATGAGCCTCATCCTTTTGCATTGGAAACTCGGTGCTCAAATTTGCTCCACTTCCGACGGAATATATCACTTTCTCATGAAATACACAGTATTATGCAGTTGAGCCATGAAAATTGTGGGGCAGAGAAAAAACGGAGGAGAAAGTTGGTGAGAAATATTTTTGTGAAATAAAGGGAACTCCGCGCGGAATGAATAAATGAGTCTTGTCTTTTTAGCTCGAGTGAGAGACATATCAAGAGAAAGTCGGTTGATTCCACTATGAATCAGCTTGCTGCGAGATGTACAAAGTCCTTTAATATTCCGCTTTCATTGTAATCCCGTATCATCATGCGTGGCCTGCTTTCCTCATTTTCCTCATCAACTCACTCACCATGCACACATTACAATTTCACACGGACTGTATAGCTCTATGATGATCCTTCTGGAGATTTAAAACTGTGCAGTCGCAAAAGGACATTATATTGAAGCAATTCAAAGCCAAGTCATTAAGTCGCAGTGTGAGAGAAAAGACTGCCAAAGGAAAGTGTTCCACACAATAATTTTCGGAGTCTCAGTGGGGAAAACCGCCTGAGGAACAAATCTGACAACACTGCACTCCGTATTGTCAGCGAGCGTTCCTCTCTCTTGATTTCCGTCGAAATGAACTTGTGATCAAGAGCGTGTGCTCAGGAAGTTTTCCTGCTCCAAATACCTGATTGAGTTCACTTGACTCTCTGATAGAATCCACAACCAATAACATCAAACCGGTTTGCTGCAAGTAATTTTGACTTGCATCGAATGTGACATAATTGTGTTAGTATGATCAGAGCTGAAACTCAAAAACTTTTCTTACTCCATCTAACTACACAGCATCGTTTGAGCTGTAACTCAGTCTCACCTCTCAGTTTAATTTGTTAAAGGCCTCTTTTCACAATCTCCCGTTACTAAAATCCATTGTGAAGAATTATATAAAAAACTCTCAACAAAGGAACAATATATTTATCTCTTTTTTAACGAGCTGTACGTTGTAAACCAAGCTAAGCCGTCAGTCCTCCGTTTCTATTATCAGTAATACATGATAGTCATTTTGAAACTAATCCCTCACATTCCTCTTCCCAACCCCTGCATCCCGTGGTATTCTTTCAAAACTGTGCTGTAAGTATTGTGAACAAAGATTCCTTTTTCATAGAACATATATTATAGTAACTACTACGTATACTTGTACAAGTTTGGAAAAATTTACAGGAAAAAATAACGCTGTGCTCTTCTTCTAACTTTCCTTTGATGAAGGCAATAAGTTAGAGATGGAAAGATGTCCTTGTCAGTACTACAGAAAAAGTACGATGCACACACACATTTACTTTCTCTTACAAACTCAACAAAGTATGTAGATACATATATGCACTCATGTCACAACTACCACTGCTTGCAGTTACAAGTTTAAGTGGAACTACTCCGATTACTGTATTTTATGCCACTTAACGAAGAAAAAAGTGAAGTGCTTGTAGTCGAGGAGAAGTAGTCGTGTAATAAGTAGTTTGGAGATAAGAAGACAAATAAAAATCTTGTGGTTCTTTTCCTGTCTCTTTTTTTTGCTTTTTCTCCTTATTACTCTCCTATATTATCCATGTGTAGTCACATAAAATGTAATGTAGAGTGAGAGCTTTCATCTTCATCACAAAAGTATCCGCCTAGTGCCTACAGAGTACTAGACTATCGTACTTTTCTTTTTTATACAAAGAGTTGTTTGCTGCTTGGAGAACATTCATATTGTTCAAGTTGACTGAGAAATTACCTCCACACTCGTTTTCCCCGTTGAACACCCTACCATTCATTCTCTGCTGACCACTTTCTTTGCATTTAGGAGGAAAGAGTACGATGATGAAATAATCGTGAAAAAAATTCATTACTGCCAAACATGGAGAATTTTATAGTCAAGTGTAATCCCGCAAAACCAATGCAATTCCACTTTGTGAACAAAAAGTTTCCTTGTTTTATTATTCCAACGAGAAAAAAGCCATTTTGTAATGCACACAATGCGCAAAGAGGGGTGGAATGCGAAAAATGATTAGAGAATTTGGAATGTGTTACAAAAAGTGGCAATTTTCTCACTCCGTCACCTCTCGCCGCTAAAAAACTAGTTAGAAGGTTACAATCGGAGTTGACGATAAGTAGAGGGAGATAAGTTGGGAGTGATAAGTTGAAATGGAACTTCGCATCTAGCGTCTTTTCGGTGATTAACATGCCTCCATCATCATCAACATATCATTAGGCCTCCATATTTCACCGCAGCGCGGTACGACGTGAAATTTTATGGGTGCCATTTTTTAAAATGATGACCTCCGTTGCTGCCAGAAATTTGGGGAGAGAATTCATTGGAAGTGAAAGCAGTAGTCACAACTATCTTGTCACACATTAATTCCTTCCACACTTGTCGTTTTCGTTAGTTGTTCAGCCACAGTGCACACTACTCACTGGATTGCTACGTAAGAAACTTCTTTGACAAGTAGCTTTTATTACGTAAAAAAATCCTCTGTGTACCACCGCTATATTAATCGTGGTGAAAGCATAATATGGAAGCACCGTCTTTACACAATTGTGAAAGGTAGCTGTAGATTAGGACGCGATAATAGAAACCATTTTCTTCACTCTTTTAGTTACTCTCTCACATCGTAGCTTCTTCCGGCGATATTTTTTTTCATTTTGTTCTTATTCGCTGTTTTCACGTCGTATTCTACACTTGTGTTAATGCGACAGCACACGGCAGAGTGTTATTTTACAAATAATACAAGAGATAACATTTGTAGTCAACATGTGGAGAGAAAGCTCTCCGTCGTGTTTTGTGCGGAACAAGTCAAAACCAATATGCCTCCTCAACATCAGAGCAACAAGCGAAGCGAGGAAAGCGGAACTGGGAAAGCACAGCCTTCTATGAAATAATCGGATTAGACCACATAAAAAGGGCCGGAGATGCACAAGGCAATCATTCTCTTTTTTTTCTTGTTGTCTAACCCATTATTTATCATGCATTAATGTACACTGCCACAATAGAGAGTGAACTAATGGCAATGGCGCTTTGTGTGCGAATGAGAGTTCTTTCCAAGAAAGGTCTTTGTGCATTATGTAAAGTTGTTTGGCCATACAATAATGACAAATGAAATGCATGGGGGCGATGTGGAAAGCCGTGTGAGAACCTTCGTCTCGTTGTGAACGTGAATCGTGATGTCCCATCTCTTACTATAGCTTTGAGAAACGCTTGATTAGGGTTTGTTTGATGTACGGTAGTCGCAAATAATTTACGAAAGAGAATTTTTTGACGAAAGGTTCGTCAAGCATTTCACATAACTTTTGGCAATTCAATAGCCAAACATCACACAACTTTTTAAAAATTAAAATTTTATTAGTTTTGTCACTAACAAATGTGCAGCTTGCCTCATCTACATTGCAACGGCACTTTGTTTCCAATATCCCTACAAGGATTTGTTCTCTAAGATGGGCATGCTTTTATTAATGATTATGGTTTTATTGATTGTTAATGATTGTCAAGTGGAGAGTCGCCTTAAAAGGACTCCAATAACCTTTACGATTTAAGCAAAGAAACACTGCGGGTGTGCATAATGTGGTTCCCATTTTTTACGCACAACGCAAATCTGGCTGACATTGTTTGATGGTTTTCCCAAAAATATAAACTCCTGCTTTTACACACGACTCCACCTAATTTGAAAGAAGGAGCAGATATAATATATGTTGCTTTCACCAAGCAAGACAGAAAACATGCAACGTGATGAAACGGTTTAATTGCCATAAAAGGCAGTCAGCTTCACTCCAATTCACTATACAATGTATACTCACGAAAGAAGAGGCTCTCAAATAAACAAACATTGACTGTTCCTCGCTCACTTGAAAGAAAACAGTGTGATAATGGGAGAGTACAAGTGGGGTACGTATAGTAAATGCATGAAAACTGCTTCACAACGTCGCTTTACATTTCCCACTGACTTTTTTATGAGCCTCTATTTTTTGACTGATGACTTGAGCACAAGTTAGATGTATGGAAATGAGTGGAAATCTGTGTAAAGTCAACTACCACACACAATGCTGCTCGCCTCGCTCCCTTGCGTCGGGCATATACGTAAAAACGGATGTGAACTGGCTGTCTATGGTAAATGGGCATCAAAAGCGTTGAAAAATATTGGGAGAGCACTTACTGAAAGCTTCTGGGCGACATATTTGTTCCGGTGTCTGGATCCAGGTCGGAGGGCTACACTCCCAAATACCCAGAATGCACGTTCGGGTGGTGGATTGGCACACATCTCCACTGACAAGGACAAAGGCTGTCCGGCAAAGCCCATTATTGTCCTGTTCGCTGGATATACAACTGGACGTCCTGGAACGAAAAGCAATCATCTCGTGTAAGATATACATTCCATGTGTCATCAAAACCCTGCACCCATTTGTATTCCAGCAACCAAGCTGTGAATCCACTACATAAAAATCCTACATTTTCTCCCCCCGTTTTGTCGTCATCCCTCTCCATGCAGATGCCATGATGATGTGATGGTTATGCGTCTTTGTGACTCTCATGTCGCTTTCACTATTACACGGTTCGTACACCCGGCACGAACAATATAGTAAATGTGTATTTACTCCGTGAGCTTCGCCCTTATCATCAAACAACGCGACGATCTCCACGTCATCCCAATGTAATATAGATTTTTTAAAAAAAACCTGCCCAAAAAATAGGACAAATGGCACACACAAAAGCGCTTGGTAAAGGACGAGCTCAAAGTTCACCACAGGCGAAGCCGTGAAGCATGTACATCAGAATCGAGCTCGGAGAAAGCATAAGCTTTTGCATTGTGGACACGTCGATGCAGAAGAGCAGCAACGGTCTCACCGTGGTGGAAATAAATCACGTCAAGAGTCACGCTTTAAAGTTGTCTGACTCTTCGCTCTTCCTGCTTTATAATAACGTAATGTCAAACTTTCCCACATCCTGCTGCCCGTCTGCTTTTACTATATCATTTTCCCTTGCCAAAGCTCTTTCTCCTCTTTTGGACACACAATTATTGGTGCTACACTCGGCCAACAATGGTGGGGCTTCCTCATTTCACTCTGAAGAAAATAGTAGTCATAATGCATTCTACGGAAGTACACTCCCTCTCAAACACAAAAACCTACAACCTTGTCTCTATGTGAGTGGCTTAGCAGTGCACAGACCCGTCACTGAAGACGAGTTGGATTATTTATTAGGTTCATAGCGGCTGGAAGACGGAGCCCCACATCAGGTTGCATTTTATCCAATAAATGCAGAATTACAAATCACTGTATAAATATCTTTGGGAGTAAGAAACAGAATGTGTGCATCTGCATCACAAACAGACAAAATTCTCTTACGGATGCCAAGAAAGAAAGATGATCACGGCTTTTGGCGTGTAAACAATAACTGACATGTGGGAAAGCAGTGTTATTTCACTGTCATTACGTTTTGGTCAGGTCAAATGCATTGATATGTGTGTGCTGTGCCATACGAACAGAAAAAAGCGGCTGTGACGATGTTGCACCGATGAAACATGAAATTATTGCTGTACAAACAATATTGTTTGACATGTTACACATATAAACAGGAATGTAGTCTTCTTAACTTGTACATATGTGCATTCTTATTTTATTTAATGTTACACACTGTGCGTTCCGTGTGTAGAACGAAACAGTGAGTCTCGTCTGAGAACAACTTTTACCAGAGAGTCTGAAATGTTTCGACTGTTTCGATTTGCTTTGAAACTTTCATCGTTTGACTGATTTCCTCATTCCGCCACCAAAAAAAAATCTCGAGTAGTGTACGTTTATGTCGACCTCTCTCTGCTGCGTCCGGAGAGATGCTGCCAAGCTCCCCTCGTGCTATTCTATCACATAACGTTGAGAGAAAAGCGAAATCGTCTGTGCATCCTGTCGCATTTTATATATTCTCGAAAAGAATGAGTTACCGAGTTTAGAGCACAATTGGCGCTCTGGAGAAAACAGAGGGAATAGGCATATAGAAGGCGAAACCAATCCAAGGGTGGAAAAACTTATTTTTTCCCTGAGGAACGATCAAGTCAGGGTTGCGGAGTGAATGAACCGACTTGACTTTGTTTTATCACAGCCTTAGCCTCTGTCATGTGGGCCTGACTCTAGTGGCTGTTATTCTTGATCAGGTTTTTTCTTCTCTCTACAAATTGTATGTGTGAGCACATACGATGACATACACACTAGTGAAACTCGAATCGGCCACAAATTCTTTCCCTTCCCAGCATTTGGGTGTGTATAACGGTTGATTCCAGTGCAAACACTCATCGTCTCCTCCACACACCATGAATAAGTACAAAAGTGACAAGATCACGTTGTCGGTGATGGTGGATGTAAAACAAAGCTTATAAAAACTTCAATCTTCGATTTACAACCGTCGCACTCCACGTCTTCACTCTTG
Source organism: Alloscopus bannaensis (assembly GCA_027743745.1). Classification (NCBI taxonomy): domain Eukaryota; kingdom Metazoa; phylum Arthropoda; class Collembola; order Entomobryomorpha; family Entomobryidae; genus Alloscopus; species Alloscopus bannaensis. The sequence goes on from JAHZMW010003868.1 coordinate 16,435, forward strand.
GCTTGCCTCCACCACGTCTCTTTGGTCGTGGTGAATTATGCTGTTCTCTGTTTCTTCCCAATTTTTTTTCGTGGCCAAAGTGCTCGTGAGGCAAAAGAAGAACAGGAAGAAATGCAAGGAGAAGTAAAAGTCGTAAATTTCTCACTTTCACTCTGAGAGAGCGAGGAATTGCATTTAATACCTATGAACCACAACTCTATACGCTTCCTTCTGCACGTATCACCCACATTGTAAACGTGAGGTACAGCTCGAGCTATTTATACAGAAACGTGGTCTTTGCCAAAGAAAGCCGTAAAATACCTGGACTATATATAAGTGAGGAGACGCGTCTGTTGAAAAAGGTTGTGCTATAAAGAACTCACAAACTTTGATGAGAAACATGCGAGAGGTCTGCTACAAAGCCTTGTTACACGTCCGAGATTGAAAATTGCATTCAAGGCCGACGAGTGAAAGTTGCAGTTGCAGTTAAGAAGAGCGATGAAACCCTCGCGATAGATGTTGAGAATAAAACTTTGAGAACAAGACAAGGGAGCTTGGGAATTAAGACTAAAATGCGTTTCTCTCCTCAAAGAAGAGACCAGACCACCGGCTATCTAATACATATTTATGAATTGGGATTTCTTTGTTGACTTCCTTCCCCTCATTTCTCCGTTGGACGTGGGGTGTAACCTCAGGTGCAAATGCGGTAATGCTTTTCCTAAACTTTACGCAACAAACAGCCGTGTCGACGAAAATTGCTTTGAGGTGCTGTGTTTTAGGTATGAATACGATTAGCATATCAATATCAATTTTTTGTCAATTTCCGCGGACCCACTGTTATCATTATTCATGACAGCATTCTGTCTAAAAAGCGAGTAGCAAAATGTACCTGTCACGACGACGAGGACATCATGCGTTTGAGCCCGTCTTTCCTCGAGCCCCACTCTGTTCTGAGCAACGCACCGGTAGTTTCCCGCTTCTTGATAGAGAATCTTATCGAGAATGAGATCTTGCCCGGAACCCACAGTAGTGAGGGAACCGCCGTAGCCAATACGGCTCCAACAAAGGGCTGGAGAAGGTCTCCCGTCAGCCTCACATTTCATCTGAAATTATTTCATAATATACGCCACTTGAAAAATCCTGGTACCAATGTATAGATAAATGATGCATGCGATGCTTTAAGCTGATTAGTGAATCAAAGTCATTTGTTGGAAGGTAATGAAAGGTGAAGTTCGGAGTAATTTTTTTTAAAAAGTTGTTTTAAAAAAAATTGTGACAATGGAGAATAGAACAGAATCATGGGGAGAGAATAGAATGTATCACTACTATACACCTTTTTATCCATGTAATAAAACGCATATTTATGAACTGATGCCTGCTATCAATTATGGATATGTATGTAACAAGAACACTGGAACAAAGTGAAGTTTGTTTTCAAATTCGTTTCAAAACTCACAGCTTAGGTGATCATATAGTTTCACCATGTATGTAGCTCACCTGTAGCTTCCCACCCAAACTGGCTTCCACACGTGGGGGCGGCTGATGGACAATTGTCGGTTCAACTGAAAAAATCCAAACCATACAACAAATCATGATTATTATTACCATTATTCCTAATAATATTTTATAGTGAGAAAGAAGAAAATACTGTTATGCTTACATCGAACCGTGAGGTAGTATCCAACAGAGGAGAATTTTCCTAGTGGATGATGCGAAATGCATTTGTACCATCCAGTATGATTCCGACTGACTACTGTAAAATTGAGGTAGCCATCCTCCGATTGGGACACGGGTGGCTCGACTCCATCTGCAAGGAAAACAAAAATGAGCTTGTAAGCAACCAGTCAAAAACCCGCTGTTGGCAACAAATGCATCACACACTGCTTGCTTTTGTAAACGAGAAAATAAACACTTGAAGGCTCACTCGCCTTCGCATCGATTGATAACACTTTACAATTCAAAACTCTTGGACGCTTCTCCCCCGACGGACGTCTTTTCAACTTTCATTATCGGAAAACAAACAGACATAAGTAAAAGTGCATGTGGGAATAGGGGACCATCTGTCAAGTGGGAGAAAGCCACACAGACAACAAGCGGAATAAGACTCGCGCCTTTCCTTCCTTTGTCGACTTTCTCCTTCAATGGAAAACCGGGGAATAATAATGAATACATGAAGAGGTCCATCTAATACTCGATGAAGCTGTGAAAAAATCATAATACACAATTTCTGGTGAATTCTATTGTTGTGGCTTGTGGTCATGTCCACTTGCCAGGAGAGATAATTTTTTCAGCCATGAATGCATATGTAACTGACAAAAGGGAGAGAAATTCTTCTTTCGTCAGCGCTTTTTTTCGCTTGTCCGACAAATATCCATCGCCAACTGTCCCATATCACACAAAAGTTTCACGTACACAAAACGAAAACGTTTCGTGTGCCAACAAATGCATCAGCCGTCATCATCAAATATAAAAGTCCTTTACTGTCCTCATGTCTTTTGTAGGCGGCTCATTTGTCTTGTGGGAACAGTATGATATAAATGATGTAATAGAATAACTGCTTTCTTTGTGCAATATCCGATATTATACTCGTATCATATAATATAACATACTAGTTTATAGGCACTTTTCTTTTCCTAGTGAAAATCCTCACATTGCATGGGATATCTTGCACATGCTGCAGCATATTTTTGACGCACATGCACTCAATTTTCTTGATGAATTCGTGACCTCGAATGCAAGTGGAGAAAGCTCTATCATCACCACCACCAGCAATGAGATGCAGAAACGTAGGAGGGAGTAAAAGTTCCATATTTCCAAGCTGAATTGCCCTCAAACTTTATTATCCTCGCCCACTTTTTTGTGCATCTTCATGCCTCGACCCGTAAAATATTTCCAGGTTTTATGAATACTTTCTCAACTGCAACAAAGCAGGTGCCTCGGGATCTACGAGATAGTAGTGGGACTAAAAAAGTTATTCCTTCGTGTTTACTCCGCAATAAATTCGTGCTCGCGATATTTATGTATGAAACTGATCGAACCCAAGGAAGCGTGAAAGCATACTACATTCTTGTACAAACTCTATTTTTGGATAAAATGAATGCAACCTTGCTCCACACGCAATACATCATGCTGCGTATTGATACTGATCAGCTTTAATGGGGATAATAAAATGGAGCAAGGCAAACCTATCAGCTCCTATTCATTGTCTTCGAAATGCAAGTCATCGCTCTTGACATTGGTTTCCTCGCTTTCTCTTTATGAATGGAAATGCAACTCCCGGAAGACGTCATTGAATGTAACCTAAACTCAAGAAATACAACAATTTGTAACGAACGAAATAATAGAAAGCACATATCATATGTGAATACTTCCCGAATCATATTTCACAACGGTTTAGCATCAAGAAATGTAGTATGACATATTCTTCTTCTCATATCATCCAAAACATTTCCCATTAGATTGTGCTCCTTCTGAGTGTGTCTTCCTTCACGCACAAATTCATACATAATAATACGCATCCAAGAGCCCAATTTTGGATGCACACGCTTCGAAAATGCAGTTGTGATGAGTAAATGGAGAATTGAGAGAACAACTTTGCTCCGTCTTCCCCTCCTGTGCACACACTCAACACAGATGTTTTTCATGGTAGAATTCATCCGCTTTTCTTGTTGCTCTGTGTAATAACAGTTACCCACTCACTCTCACCAGTCATCTGGTATTATGCTAACCAGCAGAAAAAAGATGCGCCTTTTGAAGAGAGAAGAAGATGGGAGAAAGTGGGGTTTATCACGTGTACACTTTTCTCTTTCCCATTTTCATAATATTTGACGACAACAAGAGAAGAAGAGATGATGAATGCTAAAGCATATTTAAGTTTATTGGAGTTGAGGATTTCCCCCTTTGTGCTTTCTCTTTGTGAACTAAAAAACCGAGAATCCTCGAAACATACACACGCTCTTTACAAGACCACCCTGTCGCATTTCAGCTGTCAGTTTGCTACTAGCTACCTCGTACTTTGTGACGTTACATGAATCAGGCAGTAACAGTGTCAAAATTCACCCCCCTCTCTGCCCTTTTATATGTAGTATTGCTACAAAACTTAACGTTGCAATATTCCAAGTTTTTTATTTCCCCTTTTTATTTCCTCTTCTTTTTAAAAGAGGACGAGTTTACAAAAAATATTTTCACAATGTTTAGCAGCTCACACAATTCGTCAAAAAGCATTTTAATTTTTTTCAGAATTCGTCTTGTCGTATTTTCATTGGAATGGTTGATGTAAGAATTTGAAGCGGACAGAAACGAAACTTCGGCTAGTACCATATCGCACATGCATGAATTGCATGAGAGACAACTTCACTAATAAATCCATCAGACAGCTTATTACAAAAAAATAACACAGAAAGTGCCTCCATCTCGGTGGGTGGGTAAACAAGGCAAGGACGTACTTGAGATTCCTAATTTCAAACCGAAGACTCGTCCATCTCACATTTCGTTGAGGATGCAACAACGCACTTACTTCCAATGAGAGTTGCAGAGGCACTACTCCCCTCGTCTCCGATTTAGACATGCATTGAATTTCTATTGTGTTTTCAACCATTTCCCCCTCCGTGGCTTCAGGCTCGTATAATCAAGAGTCTGAGAGAAGACCGTCTCTTCAAAGGTTCTTCACTTTGAAACTTATAAGCTGAAACTGCGTTTTACACACATTACTACAGAAAAAAGTTTGTCTCAACTCGGGAAATCTAGACGCATGCATTTGCACAATAAAAAAGCTTCCTCACTTGCATCAAGCTTAATTCTGGTATAGCATGTACCATGTACACAATACCCTATAGTCTTCCCACTTTCATTTTCAGTTTTAACGGGAACAAACTACGATCCTAGTGTGCATCTCTCCGCTAATGTTATGATTATTGAGTTTGTCTGTCGAAATAAAAACAAATAAAAAAGTTGCATTAATGCAGGATTGGAATATAAATCGGGTACTTTCCCCGTAAACGAAGTCAAAATGAGGACGAGGGGGTGAGACACAGTTTAGGTGTATTCTTGTTTACATAGTGTGTGTGTGTGTGAGGAATAATGTGTATTTGCCTTGACTCAAGTTTCACTCTGGCTGCGAAGACGTAATACTTGTTGAGTTATATAGTGAAATGAAATTGTATCTTTCATTCCAAAATAAAAGTTAACTTTTGGGTTTATATCCTCAAGTTTGTTCTGCCTGTTTGGCAAGTCTTTTCCTGATTGAAGTACGCATATCTCCCGGGGTCGTTAAAAGAAACCTATTTTTATCCTACCTATTTCCCTCTCAGTTTGATCACGCCTACATTCGAGGAGTGGGGAAGCGTTTGGAGACTGAAGCTTGACGAGTTTGTCCCACCATTGTATTTCCCAGAAATACAGTCTCATAAAAACAAATAGAAATAAAGACCGAAGTTCACACGGAGTTTTTACCTTCATTTAACTTCTAGACAAGGTGTATTTTACATACGGTATGTGCGCTATATAGGTATTGCAAGCTGAAGTCAGCCATATGTATTTTTATATATCAGACCGAGAATTGACAAGGATAGACGAGAATAAAAATATTCAAATTTATTTTGTCTATGATGCAAGACAATTATTCAAAAAGATTCAAAGCACTTCTACTCTTCTCTCACTCAATTCAAGTTCCTATAAATCCAGGTGGGTGCCAATCCAAACCGAGCCTGAAAGGAACCAAAAGTTGGAATGAAAATGCTTTGTAAGACAAATGTTACACAGTTGACTGAGTAAACTTGTTGCTGAAAATATGCAAAGTAATAAACGTTTGAAATCATACTTTTTAATCAACAGACAGATGGTCTAAAAACAAATATAATCAACGCACCTACTCTGGAAATATTTAAAATAAAACAGTATATATAAAAAACAAATAGGGTTTATGTAACGAAATATTTAAAATTAGAATCTTATAGAGCTCGTGATGTCGCGTACACAACCACGAAACTGATGTCGTTTTATGGAGATTGGAAATGCGGAATGTTAGGATTACTGCCTGTTCTCCTTTGTTGTTTATGTGAACGTGTTGTAATATTTTTTTTCAACTGAACTCCGCAACGGAAAATGCCTTGTTATAAGGGGATTTTAAAAATTCAAAGATGTTTGTAGATTGTTCTGTTTTGGTATTCTTTCACACTGTCACGTGATTAAAAATAATCCACATTAACGTTTAATGACGGCGACGGCGTAGTATCGTCGGTTACACCCAGTTTGATATCCATCTAGGACGGAATAACGAGTAATTTCACTTGCACAAAAATATGAAAAATTAATTGCTATACATGATACGTTATTAATGCATTAACTTATTTTTCTTTGCAAAGGGGAAAATTCATCACGCTACTAATCACGAACCTAATCTCAAACTTTCCTCGGGATAATTAAAAGTCAAAGCAGTCATCACAGCAAATACAGCAAATTTTCCTATTCGTGCAGAGTGTGTATCACACAAAATTACCGGACTTCAAAAACAACTCCCATTTCAGTATGCACCAAATGTGCACATTTATGCATGAACGGGCCCTCCATTAATTCAAGCCGAAAGACGGCAAAAGGACGACAATGATACACTCACAACAATCCCCAGAAAAGTTACAATTCCTTCAACGTACTCCTCCTCCGTGGTGTGGTGAAAGTTATGATGCGAGCTTTTTTGTGGCATATCATCACACACCACAACGGAAAACATGAAAGTTCCCACTGACACTAAATGAGAGTGAGTGACTGGATGCGAAGTTTACAAGGAAAGACTTTCAAAGTATCAAACAAAAACTCAGTGAGCACACAGCCATGCTTTCACTAGTTAGCAACACAACGAAACGATTTCTGGAACTATAGGATGAGATGCTGATGACTAGGAAAGTAGAGTGTAAAAGTGTAAGTGTTTTGTCATGTTTGTAGCATCCTCCCAGAGTCACATGTATTTGTATTTTCAAACTTCTCTCATATTTGCATACCAGTTTTTAGCTTGTGGTGTATTGTGTTTTTTGGGAGGAAACTTTGTGAAACTATCAGAGTCATCATCACTGTGATACAAATGAGCCTCTGATGATGCTCCTGATATCGCAGTATGCTTGAACGGAGTGAAAGCAGCAGCCTATATCTGCGTGTGTTACGTGTGGTTTTGTTTGTGTGCTACGAAGTCGTGTATAAAGCACTTCTCTAGTTTTCGTTGTAATTATTAAATTAAGCCAAGGACAATGAGGAGCTGGTAGATGCATACAAATCGTCTTTTTGTTTTTGCAAACGAAACGAGAAAAATAGGAGAGGAAATACTCGGGAAGAAAAGTTTTCTTTTCCCAATTCCCAACATTAACATGGAGAAAGTGGAGACGGAAGCGAATATTTGTATTGGTATATAGTGCGTACTAACAACGAAAACATGGAATCTAATTGCAGTAACATTTCCATTACAAAGGAAAGCAAACTTTGGCCACAAAAGCGAGTGCCAAACTTGTTTAAACTAATACGAGATGGCTACTACTGTAAATGGAGAGAAAGAAAAATATGGGGAGCATCATTCCTTGTCGAGAAAAACACGTCGTAATTGTTGTTCTATTATTACCCTCTCACAAATAGCACACGTGAAAGTTATGCCACCATTTGGGACGCGAGAATGGAACAGTTTAAACCCGCTCTTAATTGAATTGCAACTGGAAGAAAGGGAAAGGAGTCTATATAACTTTCGCCTTTCTTTTTTTAAACAAAATGACATTTGTAAGCGTGATGCTTTTGTTTTTAAAAAGCATTTGTTCCTACGTCAGTCAAAAAACAATAAATGCAGAAAAGCTGGAAGGTCACCCCTAACGTAAGATAGTAATAATAGGTGAATGCCTAAGAGCCCTAAGAAGCTCTGTCAGAATTGGTGAATAAAATCTTACTTATTTTTTCTTTTGTATTGCTTCAAGCATTTCTCTGCAGCAGTAATTTTACATAGTGCCAGGTTAAGCACCGTAAATGTCATATACCATCATAACGTTTTTTCTGGAGGTTATACCTTGTGAAGTGCATGATATGTTACATAAAATTATTGAATTAGAGCCTTCACATCACGAGAGCCTCACCAAGGCTCCATGAACATTGTCAAGAAACACTTTTTAGCCTAAAAACAGAATAAGCTTACATAAGATGTATTATTTCAGTCTGAAATGTTTCTCTTTTTCTATCATCTTGTTGACACAAATAAGACGCCATTAAATCCTTACGTAAACGTCCCAATTCTAGGATAAGACTCTATACATAAAGATTACGCTTTTTACATAAGGGCATCATTTCACTTTTTTTGGAGATGGACTCGTCCTTTGAAATGTACCCTATTATCCTGAATACGTGCCATGAATCATATAATCAAAACCGAGAGAATCTTGCGTTTACCTCTCTCCCTCTCTTTTGAGAAGAAAAAGAGGTTTTCCATTTATATTGCTCAATTCACTCTAGAAATTGCTCGTGTATCCCCCTCTGAGCTCTCGCGGAATCAAACGAAACACATTTTGACCCCCGAAGTCAATAATGTAAAACTAAATCCAAATATTTTTTCAGCTAGCCTATTTCCCAAATACCTGGGTCAGCTTTCACCTCTGCTCAACTTCGGGTATATCGCTGACTGAGGAAAAAGCACATTCCCAGTATTCACAAACTCACGTCAATCGACGTGTATAATTTTTTCCCTCTACTTCCTTGTTTACTCAAAGAAGAAAAGGGGATAAGCATTGCCCGATAGGCCCTGCGTTTTTCTCACGAGCCCCCGCTTGGTACCTAACGAAAAGCATTGTATCTGATAAAACAGAATCTTCTCTTTCTCCTGGCACTCGAATTATTGAGTACCAAGCAGGGGCCTTCTTGCAAAC
>JAHZMW010003869.1:0-81947 GCA_027743745.1 Alloscopus bannaensis
GGTTCCGAACATGCAAAATTTACTAAAAAAATTAACGTGATTGAATTGAAGTGATTCTTAAGTTTTTTTAAAACTTGCGACGTCTTAAATTGTAAGTCCTTAAAAGGAGTACAATGAAAAATGAGAGACTTACACAGACAATTTAGTGTTCGTACTAAACTTATACAAAATGGAGTGTATAAATGTGCAGTATCCGAGAAATAGAACTCGCGAAACTTTAGTCAGACTGTGAAATGCAAATGTGCACTCGCTGAAACACAATTCACCAATGATTGCTAAAAATGTCAGCTTTTGTCATTGCACAATCTCCGCGCCTATATTAGAGGCGGCCTTCTTACAGAGGTTTTTCCTCTTTTCATCTAATTTGCAGCATAATTTTCAATCAGCCTTTTCTTAGCAGATGAATGCAGCCGTGACGGCAAGTCTAGGCAAAAAGTAGCTATCATTCGCCTCACACAACTGACAACTCGAATCCTTCGGGTGTATTGCTCTTGCTACAATCCGTTCCCAGGCATCGCTTTCGCATTGTACAATATCCTTGTAATAGTTACGAAAAAAATGAGCTTTGGCCTCTCTCTTACGGCATTTTTTTCGTCTTCCTAGGATTTACTCCCTGTTGCTTGCTAGCCCGACTTTGCGGAGGTGTTCACATAATAAGCACCACGATACAATTAGTATTAGGTATGTGAAGCTGTGCCAGAGAATCTATCGTTTCAATGCTCACAAAAGGTAGGCCGGTTGTAAATTAATATGCGCTCCCTTTGGAAAAGTACATTATCCTAATGAAATAGGCCTCACTATGCGTCAAGAAACCGTTGTCGTCGTTTCTCCCACATTTCTCTGTATCTCTTGTACTTGGTTCACAAAGGAAAATTTGCTTTCGTTTTCAATTACTGTTTATAATTTATGTATAGGTATGAAGCAATACTTCGGTTACCAATTTTAACAAAATAATTAGAATATACTAGTTTCGAACATCTCTCATACTTCATAATTGCGGATGATTCAATGCTTCACAATTTCAGTAAAGATGTTTTTGCATAAATAATGTAATTAATCTCACTTTGGCAAATTTTAATAAAAATAGTGCTTATATATCTACAATATGACGACACAACTACGCCTGGTAAAAGCACAAACAAATAGTTCCGCAATAGAACTAACAATCAACAATAGACCCGTCATATCTCATACCAGCACGTAATAAACTGCAGGGACTATGTTGAGGCAGTTTATGAAATTCAACATTCAAAAAATGCACGTATTCTCGACATCCTTGCTGGTACATATGCACTTACCACGATTAATCTGCTCGCTGTTATTTTTCCTTAAATGTATTTCAAAGCTAATATTAGTGATTCACGACAAATACAAAATTTCACGCAGATTCCAACTAGCATCAACAAGTTTAGCAAGACTTTAGTCCATAAAGTGACGGAGGCCTAGGGAAATTGATACTTGAGACAAATTGTACCTTCATTCACGGCGAAAACCTACTTTGTCGAGAAACCATAAAAACTCCCTTTACGCAACATACAAAAGACGACAGAAAATTTCACAGCGTAAAAGGTAGATACGGTCTAAACAAGGAGGACGTGGCCTCAGAGAGGAGCAACAGAACTAAAAATTCTTTCTGCTAAATCTGTGTGTGAATATCAAGCTTGGGTAAAATCCTTTGTTTACTCAACTCAACCATTGAGTGCAGAGGGCATTGTGAGACATGGCGCGAATATTGTTTCTGTTTCTACTTGCAGGGATTTTTTTTACACGGCCTCTTTGAATTTTCTACGGAATTCCAATTCTTCTCGCTGAGCACATGGAAGTTTGTTTTTGTGCGAAGTTAAAAGTTTTAGGACAGATTTGGTTGTTTTTAATGTTCCCAACTCACCGGTTAAATACTCGTTGATTTCCTTGGTGATGTCGTCGTTGAGCTGGTGGTAGTCTGGATGCAGGAGTCGGATCTTTTTCGTAAGTTCGTCCATGTACAATCCATTCTTGTTCAGGTAGTCTTCTGCCATTGTCAAGACTTCTTTTAAGTGCTCGAACGTTAATTAGGTGACAGGTAAAGTAATAATATTGGTAGTTATTTTGTCGGTTAAGCTAGTGTCTGTCTTGAGTTATTCTTTACTGAAGAAAAGCGAAGGAGGTGGAGGTTGTATGCTAAAGTAATTGGATCTGATTAATTTGTAGTTTAATTAAATGTCAAAATTGGGATCAGGTTTCGAGCGACACTACTATTTGCAATACACTAAGTGTGAGAACAGACAGGGGACGTATTTCTTGTCGATATTCAGTGTGTGAGACATCACTACGAAGTTTGTTGACAGTTTGTGGTCGCCCTGGCAATAGTATCGATTGGTTGTCGAGGGGTTGTCGACAAGACTTTTGAGGAGCTTGATCATCGTAGTGTAGTAGTGAGGTTTGTCATCTGTGTTCATTTCGACGTTTGTTGACATTGGTTTCTTACTGGGGATTATGTTTTGTACTGCTGGAACCCTGGTAAAAGCTGAATAGTAGGGCTTAGTAGGAGTAAGTAACGAGTTATTGAGGGATTTTTACATTGCACTCTGTATATCTTGGAGAACAGCTGGAAAGGAGCAACGTGGTTTGTCATTGATTATCAACAAAACACGCAGTTTACGAACATGGTTTTTGTCTTCTCAGTGTAAAGCAGGTCGTGCCGTGTGTTCATTAATTAGAATAGGGTTTTTGTTTTTAATGTGATAAAAAAGTTTGTGGTAAAGAAATTAGATTGCACTTCTACACGTGACGTGACTTATAATTTTTGCTAGTTTTGTTTTATGTCAAATGGATGAGAAATAATAACAGTAAATCATATAGAAATACTAGAAATAGGCAACAATTGTGTATTTTTTGTGTATTAAACAGGGTAATTCATCTGCCAGAAAAGTGATCAGAATTGGCTCACAGAGGAAAGCAGTTTGGCGTATCTGTTAAAGGTAAGGAGAGTTTTGACTTGCTTGAAACTGAAAATGAAATTCTACACTATTTCATGTTTGTTTTGAAATCCTTTTTATTTCAGTGTTGTTCAGGCGATTGGTTTTAAAACATGTGGGGATCAAATTCATCAATGTCCGGAAACGGAAGTGAGGAGCAACAACCCGTTGTCCTTAGTGAGGAACAATTCAAGTCTACGATCTTGTCATTACTGAGGGCTGAAAGTAAACTTCAAGGACAAATTATAATTCCACGGACGTATGGACCTGTTGTGATCAAGACAAATGAGGAGAAGTTGGTGGAAGGCGTGTTTGAAAGTTGCGTTTTCAAGTGCTTCATGAGCTGCGTTTTAGGTAAGTTGAGCGTCATTCTTTTCTCATTTACTCAAATGCCTAAGCATTTGTTTTTGCCTTTAAAGTTGTAAGCGATAATGGAATTTGAAACAAATTTTTGTTACCGTTTTCAAGGCTATGGTTTGGGAGGAGTCATTGGTCTGTTCTCGGCAAGTGTCAATCCAACCATCACAGGTCCAGATGCTAAGCAGCAGACGGCGAGGGAAGTTTTCAGAGATATGAAGGCAACCACGATGAGTCATGCTAAAAATTTTGCACTTATTGGGGCCATGTTTGCGTCTGTTGAGTGTGCAATTGAGTCGGTAAAGATCTATCTAATTTACACTTTTGTTTTTGATTATGACAATAACGCATAAGAATAAGACAACCAAAATCGTCATGTTTATTTGTTGTTACAGTATCGTGGAAAAAGCGACTGGCGAAACGGAACTAGTGCCGGTGCTATTACTGGTGGGATGATTGGACTCAGGGGTAAAAGAGATTTTTAAAATTATTTTCAATATTTCAAGTATAGTGTGTAGGTATACGTTTTTGTCGCCAGATTGCCGATTGCTAATGTATTTTTAATGTATGATTCTCTTAACGTTTGCAGCTGGGATTAAAGCAGGATTAGTTGGCGCCGCTGGATTTGCTGCATTTTCTAGTCTAATTGATTACTACATGAGACACAGACTTTAGGTAGCAATGATGAAATAGCGTTGGTCATTCGAAGTCAGTCTTCGCACGTTCCGTGTAGTTTTTCTTGTACATACTAGTTTAAATTTGTAATGTGTTTTGTTTTTATAAATCGTCAGGAATAATTTGTAGTAGTGGTGGAGTGCAGTGTTCAAACTTATCCTTGGATTGATTGTTTAGATTATTAATTGAACGGAGGAGAAAAAATTATAAAATAAAGGTGTGATGGGATCTGAACTTGGTGGTGTATCAGCGTTGGGTTTTTTTTTCAAGCGCGGTTGTGGGAAAATGCTGGATTCTTCGATTTATAGAATGTCAAGATTGCCTTTGATTGCTCAATTTCATTGAGTATTTTCAAATTTTACATTAGATTCATTCATGTGTTAATTTAGCCTAAAAGCTTCGAGTAAACCCCCAAGCAAAATCTGCAAATGTGTAGACAGAAACTGTTTTTATACTTGTATTTATTGTTTTTCGATAAAATTACTCAAGTTAAAATTGTAGTACTGTATTATTATGCGGTTTACGAAATAGAAATCACCATAAAAGTGCACATCGTTGGCAATAGTTGGCTTCCTTAATCTACAAATTTATGTACACACACTCCGGTTTCACATAAAAATTAGTAGTGATTATTGGTTAAGTGTAATAACAACATTAATGACTATTGCGCAAATTATCACTGAACCTTGATAGGTACGTACGATAGAAACGGACAGGAATAATGGTTGCGGCTGACGCATATTTTGAAATATTTTAATTACTTCTATTGGGTATCGTAGCTTCGGTAGTTTCCTGCGAGCTCTAGTAAATACTTGTCTGGGTTGTCTTTCCACTCGGGATTGTTAAGGTTGATCTTTCGATGGTTTTCAGCTTGCTTAGCTTCCCATTTTCGGAGATCTGTTTGCGATGCCCTGTAAAAGAACAAACAAACATACAACAATCAAAAAAATTCTATTAATTGTTAATAGCAACACAGTATTGTTTTTGGGGTATCGTGAGATGTCTTACTTGACTTGTGGTGGTGCACAGCCCCACGCCAACAAGCGAATTATTTTACATGGCATTTGCTTATAAGAAACGTAGTTGAATTCAGGTTTAATTTCTATGGACACATGTCGCGGATCCTTCCCGACTTGGATTCCAAAGGGATATCCTCGAATCGCGAAGTTGGCGTATAATAACTTTGCTCCTTCTGTTAGATAAAACTTTCTTGTAAGGTATACCAGAAAAACTTCAAATGTCATATATTACTTTAGTGTACAAGGACTTACTTTCGACAATTTTAAACTCCGGTTTCACCATTAGCAGGAGAGACTCTTCACCTCCCCAAAAATGACAGCTTTCCCTCCACTCTGTGTCAGAAGCAATGCAAAACAAGTAGTCATTGTCTGCTTTCACGAATATAAGAGTGGGCCCACGGTAGTTGAAGATGTGGTGCTGGAAACGATTAATACTAAGGCCCTGATCATCACTGTCGTACAATAGGGTCCAAGTTTCTGGAATTAGTGGCTGCCCTCCTAACTGTGTGGACATACAAATAGTGTACAACATAAAAACATACAATTGAAAATCTGTTACGCCTTATTTCAATTACTTTTTGTGCAACAAACAAAGTTACAGTAGACTCACCAGTTGCAAAAGTTGATGAGGTGATGTCACAGGGCAGTGTGGAAGCACTGGTGCTTCCGACTTCTTTTCCAGCAACGACAAATATTTCCCAGGTAATGAGGATCGCAGCAACCACATCAAAATGGGGTGAATTAAGCTAGCGCATGGTTCCTGCTGCACCTTCACCGTGTCGTCAAATCCGCTTTCAATAGTGGAGCTCTACCGTAAAATGCAGATGAGTAAAAATCAACATTTTAAATACATTAGCAATAGAAATGTTTGTGAAATTTAGTGTTGGTAAGGTGCAACTTGGAACATACCATGTTTGTTTTATTACTCGCCTTCATTTTCTGATACCCAGTGACAAGTTGATTGGTGATGTACTTGTGCATAGGAATAAGGAGTCGTGGAACATTTTCAAGAACCCAGTTCGTAAGGAAGCAGACAGACATCTCCGTTTTAACGTGGTACTGCAAATCAGATTAAATCACAACCTTCTAAATATTTTTATAGTTTAATACATACATATTTCTTGCTTCATGCAAGTCTGAAGCAAGCTAGTCGACAACAAATCGTTTGCAATTAATTTCGTACTCATGTTGAAAACCTTATGCACATTTCAAGGATAACCTTTGCCTAAGTTGTCTGCAAATTTTGTGAACCCTGAACCAACTGGGATAAAAGTTCAAATGCGCGGCAGACAAAAGCGTACCTAGACTCGACCCGGTTTGTGTCATTAGTACACTACTAGTAAACAAGTGAAAAGCAACGTAATAATTTGTTTGCATCATTCAACAAATGGAATACCTATATACATCAATACATACAAATATATCTACACCTATAGGTAACACACTTATACATTTTGTCATTAACCAACCACCAACGTCAATCATTGAGAGTGGATTAGTCACTTACAGCAGATTTGTAGACGCTCTCCATCCACGACACAGCAGTCGCGGAACTTGCGTCTGAATCATCGTCACCACCACTTCCCCTTCGCAGTCCGGTTTGGTACAGAACAAAAGCGCTGCGAAGAAAGTCGAGGAATGAACTTCGACCCACCATATCCTTTCCATTGGCAAACATCTAAAGACAAGCCCAATAGAGAAACTCATTTTGTCTTTTGCGTTCCATCGCACTAGCACCACACAATAAAAGCATGTGACGCTGGAAAACTTTGTTCTTATAATAATACGTAAGGCACGCATATCATTACGTATAAAATAATTTTTTTCTAAACAAAGCATGCAAAATGTCAAGTTGCATCATCATCAAGCTCTAGAAACTTAATGTTGTTACCAAACAAGTTTCGTGTGATGAATGAATGGAATTTTCCTAGCAAAGCTTGAGTGAACAAGTATCCTTTTCCCAGGTATTTTCAAAGCAAGCATCATCAAATTTGCTTAAAAATGTCCAGAAACACATACGTCTCCATACCTTGAGATAAAAATTAATCTGGTCCTTGTCCGTAATTATTCCCAGTATTTTATCGCTACACCGGATAAACGCATCTTCACTAATGGTCTCTGCCTTGTCATCTTGTTTAGCATAAAACGTCCAGAGATATCGCGTAGCAGTCTTACTGTGGCCAAAGACATATTTCTGTTGGAAATCAAAGATTTAAAATTAAAACGGTCGTTGTTCAATTCCAGCCTTGCATGCAGATAACATGGGAAAAGCTCGATAACAACTGCAACATAATGTACCTCAAAGCAGTCCCGTGAGATAAGACCCTGCCTCTTGTATCCAGAGGATTCGGAAAGAAGCTATTAAAAATATTATGCAATTCAGTCAAATTACCATGGGTCGGTTTGATAAAGAATAAACTAGAAGCTTCCAACCGTGTTGGCACACTTACCTTAGCAAGCTTGTCGAGATTCATTGTCAAAAGTTTGGAAACCAATGGAATTGAGACAGGAAGTTTCTCAAATCTCTTTACAAACTTTTATATGCACTCTTCTTCAGAATGCCTGGTGCCCAACTGTCCAAATGATGACCTTGCCGCAGAATATCCAGAGTCCATCAATTGTAACACGACTCTGTAGCCTGCAACCGCTCTCACCGTATTTCTCCGGAAGGGACCGACGCAACACAGATAACAGTAACGTATGCCCGTATCTGGAACAGGGGAACTCACGTCACGCGTCAGCAAACACAGCGAGCTCCACAAACAACGAGCAAACTACTTTAAAACAATCTTTGTCCAGAGGTGGACACGTTGTGTGATAACACTACTAAATTCATAGGCGCACTCACCGTGTGCAGATAACTGGTGCGATAAAACTGGAAGTTGTTCCTGTAACCTCTTTCCAGCCTTTCTGTAAATCACAGAGGACTACTATATAGCTTGTATGTGAGCTCGTCATGGACAGAATAATATTCCACTAAACAATAATATGGTTTGCCATTTATGCTCTGGAGAGTTGGATTGCACTGGTTTACCATGATCAGATCACCAGAAAAAAAGTCGTGGTACGTACCCAAGAGTGTATTAGTCGACTAATAACCTGCGAGAGACACGAGAAAGGTTGATCCTTCAATCTTATGGTATTGTACGGGCTTCAGTACGAATTGAATATCTGCATTTTATCTCCTCGTTTTCGTGATGCTCCAAAAACTACGTGTGTCATTCAATGAATCTTTTTTCATACAATATAATATGCTACTTTTAGACTTCAGTGTTCTTAGGCTCCGCCCTCACCCTCTTCTTCAGTTTCCAAGTTCACAATGTATACGTCTTTAGAGGTTGCTCTCTGAACGCACAGTTTGTATCACAAATAAATTACAAGGATAGAATCCTATCAACTCTGAGTTTGTTACGCTAATAACCTATAATTGTTGTGGTTTGCTACTGATTATTTTATTCCGGAAGCCATGGTCGTGATTGGGATCAACAGGATTGTGTCGTGACTCCGAGAGAATGTCATGCAGACTAATGACCAAAAATCAATCTTTCATCGTCTCATCATAATGTATTAAAATGGTGTTGGTATTGCACACAATCCTTCTTCGACTTTATCCGGTTGTCGCCTCCCCAAAAAGTGCATAATAATGTCATAAAGACATGTTTCTATAGATTGAGCAAGAAGAAGCGATATATATGATATTGTCGTATGTACACATTTTTCAGACGTGTTGCGTTAGCAGAGAGATTAAGGCTACGGAGAACCTTGCCTTTAATAGCATAAAACGTTGAAAAACAATAGGTATTTATTGCAGTCTGCGCGTTATGATTGTGGTGAATCACTGCTTCTACTCATTTCGCTGTTGCGTAAATATTAATGTCATGTATGTGTGAGACGCAATTTTCTTAGTGGTATTTGTATTCAAAGTGTTGCATATAATGGTGTCATAAGGATGAGTGCAAAATGCATTTTTATTATTAGAGGTGGCTAAAAATAGAAACTGCGAACCTGTGGAGACACTGCCCCTTACCTGTTAGGAGCTTCGCGTTTTGTATTCACTCGGCTTATCATCGAACGTATTTACCTACATAACATAATATTAGTTTACTGTGCTCTTCTTTTAAAAGACAGAACGTGAGTTTGCAAGTTTCCATTTTTTATATTCCGATTCAGAGTTTGCTCCGAAGCAAATTAGGATAAATTGTTTTTTTGTTAATTTAGAGTGAATATGGGCTGTATGCAAAACAATAATCCACGTTTTGACCATTACAGATAATTGCATCTATTTTCTCATTTCATATTTCATATTTACTATATTACTATTTGAAGATTGATACTTATGAATCTATAAAGTAGAAGTGAGGTCGCACTCACAGCGTTTGATAAGCAAGTGAAAGATTTTTCTGTTACTAAAAGGTTTTGTACCACGGTCTCCGTGGACTCATAGTCAAATGACCCAATACCTTGGTACACGAAAGATTCAGGACCCTCAAGAGAATCAACAATTGTTAACTTACCCTCCATCACTTTTCTATTCCATAATTAAATTACCATCGGAAAAACAACTTGAATTACTACCTAAATGAACATTGCACGCAGCTAGTATTTCTTGCAGTAAACATTGCGCCCAAGAATTTTTCATGAAGTCCGAATTTCTCACAACGCGACCAATGCATATATGCATGACATATAATATGTCATTTTGGCAGCTATATACCGGAATGCTTTATCCAACATTTGTTTCTGCTTGTGACATAATTACAAAGTCTAATCGGTTTGAATGAATCATCATTTGCTGCATTATGCATTTGCAAAACACACGCAACCTGCTTTCCAACTATATTATACTCGGTTAATTGTTAGTTCATTCATTGTCTGTGAACGTGGCCCAAGAGAAGTGCTTCGGTTTTGGAGATTTTTGCATGCAACACGTTCCAGCCACAGGTAACACCCGGGCTTGACAAAAATTCTCTCTTTACCAACATTCAACATACCAGTATTTCGGTACCTATCGCTCACATCTTCATTGTTCATTTCCAGAGACTCCCTGTTAAAAACATCAATTCTCAACCACCACACCATAATTGTCAATACTGCACACATCACGACAATATAATTGCATCTCATTATAAAGTCCGTCAACTCCGTGAACATCTACTGAAAGTTGTGAAGTAACCGACAAAAAACTTATTTCCATCATCCATCTCTCTTCCATTCCATAATACCATCCGCTTTTGTCGTTCACTCATTCAAGCCTTCTTTAGCTGGATAAACTTATGTTGAAAAAATGGTCACAGAGGCCCAATACAGTTTGCTCATCTCACAATACAAAATTACAGAAACACAATGTTGCAACGCATTGATAAAGGATGTAGAGAGTGCATAAGAGACGTGTGGATGTGTGTCTGCGGAACGTGAGAGGTAGGCTGCAGCTCCCGTCTTTCGCATTGACCGTTACCTGATTTTCTCGGCGGCAAGAAGCCGAGAGGGATCACAACACATCTTCTGAAAGTTGTTGCAGGCAGCAGACAGGAATAATAGTAAATAGTGTGAAAACACAATAGGCTCGGTTATCGGTTGACTTGTGGTGACTTGGTCATCCTTGCGACGGAGTTCAACGTCTCATCTAATCCATCGCATTGTCAATCGTTGGATTGTTATTGTCAATTGTTGTTGGTGTGACGGAGGACTGGATTAGTGTGGGAGTTTTGTTGACAACAATTGTTGATTGTGGACGAGAAGAGTGTCTTAGAGAAGGCCCTGCTTCAGGAGTGGCGATTTGGACTGGGGTCAGTCATCACTGATGACTCATCAGTGCGTTGTCCAAGGTATTAGCAACTGGTTTACATTGTCTTCATTGAGAATCAGGTGTCGGATGTTTTTTAAGCATGTCACATGCATTTGTCAGTGTCAGTTGGAAAGCCAAGTCGGTCAACAGTAATTGGTAGTAGTAATCATATTTGACATTGAGTTGGCAGTTGTTGAGCCGAGTTATTTTCCGTAGTAGTCAATTCAATACTGATACCAGTTTGTCCACCTGTATTGCACGAGTGTGACTGGCAATTTTTAATTATTCGTCAGCCGTTGCTTTCTGAAGTTAGACTTGTGACTGTTGTGAGGAGATAACTTGTGTCATTAGTTGAAGCAGTAGTTAGTTAGCAGTCATCTGGTGTGCTATCTGAAATAAAATCGTGTAAGATTCTTGTCGAATTTCTATAGGTTTGCATTTGTCATCTGCCAAGTTTTCCATTGAAGACGGGGCGACAAAAATGTACAGATTGTTACGCATTTACGAGTACAGCTGACAGTCAACAGTGCTTGTATCGTTCTCTTGTCAGTAATTTTTGTGATTGTTTTTGTTTGCAGTCGGTTCAAACAGCCCTTTGAATGCTTTGGCACTGGATTTTGTGAAGTTTACGAACTGTGTGGAATGATGTTAAGTTGTCCGTGATAAGGTGTTTTTCTAATCAACAGATGATTGGCTATTGGTAAGTGCAGTCAAGTGTCAAGTATATATGTAGTTATAGTAATGCGATTTAATTTATCATTGATCTTCGGTTTAATTGAGTGTTGCTGACATGTCAGCTTTTGTCATTGAAAAATTTTGTCAAAAATTTGTCATTGAAAAATTTGTTTTGCTTGTTCTGCTTGTTTTTACGGTGTAAATGTTTGGTTTCAGACGCACCTGGTACAATGAGTTCCACGGAAAAGACGGACCCTGCAAAGGTCATTCCCGTCGATATTATGAATCAGCTCCGGTCAGAGATGGAGCAAATGAAGCAGATAAAGGATGACTCCATCCGGAAGAGTATGAGCATTATGCAAAATCAGTTTGCGAGAAACAACGATGCCATTGAAGATCATCTGAAAGAAGTCAGTCAGCGACACAAGCAGGACGTCGAGGCCAAGGTCCAGCACTACAATGACATTGTGAAGTCATTAAAGGAGCAAATTGTGTCGAAAGAAAACGTTATCGACGAGCTGAAGGGGAGACTTGATGAATGCCGAACGGCACGTAAAGAAGCTCTTGAGGAACTTGCGGAAACCCGGAAATGTTACAGTAGCCGAGTGAAGGAACTTGAGACATGTATTGCTGAGAGTAAGGAGAAATTGGTTTTGCTGGAACGGGAACGTGAGCGTCGAAAGTCTGAAGCGGTAAAAATCCAGGGTTTGGAATCAAACCTAGGGACCGTGCGTAACGAAAACCTAGAACTGGAAAACAATGTTGAGCGCTTGGATCATGAAGTGAAGCAGCAGAGAGTTACCATTGAAAAGTTGGAGGCTGCCAAGCAGGCTTTGGAAGTTTCAGTTCAGTCATTGGAACAGGAGGTACGTAAACAGTCGACATAGTAGTTGTATTTTTATGTGTCTACGCATATTCATAATGCTAACATATGTCTTGGTTTAACTTGTGCCTTTAGAACAACTTATTAAATGGAAAGCTAGAAACCTGCATGAATATTTGCAAGTCGCACGTTGACTCGAATGACTCCGTGAAGAAAGTTCTGGACGACCAAATTGCTAAACTGCAGGAAGATTTGGAGGAAACAAAGAACCTGTTGGTATTGGAAGAGTTGAGATATCGGAATTTAGATAAAGAAATGCAGCAAATGCAGACAGACAATGGGCTATTAAAGGTTGACGTCCGTATAGAACAAATATACACGAGGGATTTACAATCAAAGCTGGGAATTAAGGAAGAGGAGTGCCAGTCACTGGAAGAAAAGGTTGCAGCTCTCGATGCGACAAATTGCGAGCTAACATCCAAAATTACTGTCATGCAAAATGAAGTTGTGTCACTAAAAAGTCAGCTAGAAGCTCGAAACCAGGAGCGTAGCGGCCTTCTGAAACTCCAAGAGACAGTCAACGAGCAGAAGGTGTGTCTAGAGAGTGAAAACGAGACCCTACGCCACGATTTGGCAGTTTTGAAAGTGCAGGCGAAAGAGAATGAAACTCTTAATCGTATCATTGCGTCGAAGGATGAGCTGATTAGTGAGAAGGGGGAGATAATCGAAAAGAAGAACAGGAAGATCAAGTCCCTCGAGAATAGTTTGGAGATTCTCAGAGACACAGCAGCATACTTGGATACTCAGTTGAAGGAGTTTGACAGCTACGTTGGGAAGAAGGTAGCCGAGTTGGGGGATGCTGAACGGGTGAAGGAGCTGTTCGAGAGTGAGAACAAGGACATTCGCGAGCAGCTTCGAAAGTGTCGCATCGAGCTAAATGAAGCAAAGAGTTTAAAGACATTTACGGAAAAGCGTTTGGAATTGACCGAGAGCACCCTGAAAAGTCAAACTGAGTGTAAGGAAACCGAGTTTCAGGACCTAGCAATGAAACTCAACGTTGCTACTCGTCGCAATGAAGAGTTGTCCGAAGAAATGTCATCCTTGATGACTCAAAACAGCGCTCTGGAGGGCGAGAAGTTTGAGCTCAGAAAGCAGGTGGAGTCCACAAAGTGCGAGGTGGAACGTTTGCAGAAGGAGGTAAGCCTGTTGGTGAAGGCCGTGGTCGACATGAAGGATGAAAATTTGAGCTTACAGGCAACACATCAGGAGACGCTGAAGAAAGCCGAGTCATTTAAAGAACAGCTCGAGATGATCACGGAAATGTACCAGCAGCTTGAATCGGTGAAGCAAACGTCGGACATCAAATATAATACAACAATTGAGCAGCAGGAGAAGCTAATTCTCTATCTCCAGGAGCAACTTGCTGTTTATCAGGATAAGAAGAAGAAGAAAGGGACTTTGTTCACTCCGAAACGCACTGAGAAGGAAGTGTTCACCCCTGCGAAAGTTGTCACTCCGCTGAGGCGACCTGAGCCAGTGGTGACACCGGCGTCTCACACCGCCCCACAGACAAGTCTTGAGGAGGAACTACGGAGTGTGGAAAAGTTGGAGAAGAAGCAACAGCAGTTGCTAGGTTTGCGTAACATTTTGAATCAGGATTTGGAGAAGAAAAGGGCCAAGCATGGTTTGGATGAAGGACGACCGTTTGGCACGCCATCGTCAAATCGTCAATTGGAGACATTCCCAACCTTTTTTCCGGTTAGTAGGAAGACTCCGACTCTACCAACACCAAAGAAAGAAGAGTCCGTTCTTCTGAAGGAAAAATGCAACACTGTGGGAGGGAATCGAAGTGGACTTGCTACGAAGCAGCATAAGTAAGCAGAACCGTTTTAATCCATTGCATAGACCACAAGGATTTATCATAATTCTCGTTTATTTTGATTGTTAAAGGTGTATGCTTTGTGTTGATTTTCAGGCTACGTAATGTTCGCTCTGAGAAAACGGACAGATGTATGGTGTGCAGGGATCCTATCTACAAAAATACGGTTGTCTCATTTTGCGAGGTCTGCAACTATCGTTTTCATCTTACATGTGCTGATAAGCGTAGTCAGAGTTGTCCCACCAAGGCGGTTGCTTTTGATGACGGACCTGTCCGAGGTTGGGTGAAGATTAGAACGTAAGATTTTAAATTGATGTGTAACTTATGTACTATACTATAGTTTTATTGTAATTGGACGTTAATAATATGTTTAGCTTGATGTAAAATCGAATATGATTTTTTCAGTGAAGCAATGAGCTCAGCCGACAAGCGTTATATGAGAATTGAGGATGGTGTGTTGAAAGTGTTTTTGACGGAGAACCCGAGGGAACGGCCGCAGGAGTCATTCAGTCTCAATGAGAGAACGACGGTAAATTGGAGTGGTTTTGTACTTGTTTGTACATGTTTCAAGGTTGGTATTCATATAAGCAGTTAATCTGTTGGTTTCTGTGTAGGTCTTTTTTCGAATTGAGAAAAAAGATCAAAGGCCCACGACGAACAAGAACGAAATTGCACTTGCCATGAAAGTCAGTTTTAACACCGAAGAGGGCAAGACAAACGTCATTTACATGTTTCATCGCAATTCATCTCAAAAGCGGTATTGGATAAGGGGTATTCAACAGCACTCCAAAGTGCGGTATTTGTCTGATGATACCCTTTCCTCGGATGCTAGTTTCATGAGCGACGAAGATAAGGAGAACTCCTGCATTAGGATGACGGAAAAAGTATTGCTCGTAGATCATCGCAAGGAGAGAATGTATGCTAACTGTGTTCACTGGTTGGCTCAATCGGAGGTTTATCTGATTGGCTGTGATGACGGTTTGTACTCCCTAAAAAGCATTGGAGGCAAGCCCGTAAAAATTCAAGGACCTCAGGCAATTTACCAAATTGGTATTCTTAATGCTGCCAAGACTGTAGTGTTCATAGAAGGTAATGCTTTGTGGTTTAGTCAGTAACAATTTCTCAAATCATTTTTGTTACTGAAACATTTATGTACAATACTACAAATGAAGTATTACTTCTTGAGCTCATATTTGTTACTGCTTTTTATAGGTGCCAAACGTGCTCTAACCACGGTGGACATTGGATTGTTGCAGACGTGCGCAGAAGCGGCTGAAATTTCAGCTCCCAAGTTCACATCATGTTTAACTAAAGACACCAAGGATTGCTATATCTTTGATTCTCGGAGTACTTCCACTAGAGATACCATTGTCGCGGCGGCCAGTAATAACTGTTTGTTGGTCTGTAAGTGGCAGTCCGGTGTTGAGGGATTGACGGTGATCAAGCAAATATCCGTAAAGGATAATATTACCACTCTTTTGATGACCGAGAATTCAGTATTGTTTGGAAATCACAACGTGTTTGAAGTCGATACTAAAACTTGGCAGTTGGAAGGTGGGTTTCAGACAACCCTTAAATAATAATTATATTTACGTGGGTTAAAAGGAGACGGGTCGACTAGAGTATATATATGCACTGATAATTTAATATTGCGCCATGTATATTTTGTTTGATAATGCACAAAGTTGTACTGCTAATGTATTTACATAAGGATAACTCTGGTTTTGTTATTTTCGTTCGTCTTCACCAGAATTTTTGGACATGTCAGATGAATCCGTGTACTACGTCAAGATTATCAATGAGTCACACGGAAGTTATCCCGTTGCTATCTTGGATGTTTCTGAGAGTCTTGGACCTACTCGTGGTTCTTCAGATCGGGAATACTTGATATGTTTTCAGGACATTGGTATTTTTGTTGATGACTTTGGAAGACGAAGTCGCGAAGAAGATGTCTTGTGGTCTCAAGTTCCAGTTGCTTTTGGTAATCTTTTATCTACACTTTGTGGTTTTGGAATTCACTCTTAGAACGCAACTAATTAACTGATCCCGATTTAATTTTTGTTTTTCAGAGTATAGTCATCCCTACTTATTTATCTTCCATTTTACAACAATTGAAATTCAGAAATTGGTCAAGACAAGCTACACTAGGATGATCGTTCAAAGTGATTCCAAAGCTGGACAAGGTCCCAAACGGAGCATTGTGAAATCACAGACCATCACCCCTACGTCTCGCTTCTTTCAGGTTACATCGAAAGGTTGTCCACACTACGTCGGAAAGGGTGATGCACCAAATGCAGTAGTTTTCACGGTGGGCGATTCTAATAATTCTAAGGTAAATGATGTGGAGCATGGAGTTAATTTCCTATAAACCAAAGTATTTTCAATAACCTTGTATTAACTACAGCTAATTTGTTCTCTTTTTCAGGTCATGCAACTCACTGCCTCTTAATTTAGTATTATTTCCGTGTCTTGTTTTCACGATTTTATAAATATTATTGAATTAACCATTGTTGTATTATTTTAACGTTTTAAAAATTCTCTGTTGTCTGTCTACTACTTATTGATATGTAACAGAAAATAAGTTTTACCGTTTGTAACCGTTTTTAATAAATCTCACTGCTCGGTCAGAGCTAAACTTACAATTAGTTATATATTTTTAAATTAATTTTTAACTAAATTGTTTGCGTTTTGTAGCATGCTTAAACTCCATTAGCTGTTACTCGGATTTATAGTTTGTGAACAATTAGTCGGAAGGATCTTTCTTAGGCACGTATCAAAAGCTTGTCTTTGTTGTGTACCAAGTCCAAGTTGGTTTTGCGGATGTACAAAGCACGTCTTCCGTTTCATGGAGAACAGTGGTCCGGTTTTCCAGATGATGCTGGTTTGCAAGCTTGCAACTGCCGCAAACAGCGGGAATGCAGCATAGGTAAAGGCGAAGCATGAGAATATAGAAAGGATTATAAAAATGTTTATGTATCCACACATTCCAGACCCGGTTCGCATGTGTTCATGCTTGGTCAAGTCAAAGCTAAGTTGTCTATATGAAGTTCTACTATTATTATCATAGTAAGTGAAAAGTGTCACTTTTGTCCCTGACGACTTTACTTTTTATTAGTACCTGTGCATTCGTGTCAGTTATAGGTTTACATAAGATGGATATATAGTGCGGTTGTAAAATTTACTAAAATTTTGTAAGAACAGTGATGACTGCGGCCATATATGACCGTTTTTGTGCCCACTAATTTTTCATGGAGATGCGTGAGGTGCAGTGCATTAGTACTTGAGACTTTGACCTCTTTCAGTCAGTGTTCCAGTCGTACCGCAACCCAATTGGTTTTTACCATGATACAAATACAGGAACGCGTAAGCATCTAATTACGCACGCCTTCATTTTGCGTATGTCTCACTAGAAATAGCTGGATCCTACAACCAGCAATCTTACTTTCACCCTTTCTCGATTTCAACTAGCTAGTCATCTCAACCACAACCCATGACTTTGTTATCGCTTCGTTCAAGAAATAGAGGTGTGCCTGCAACTACGTAATAGCTGTATCTAATCAAGGCTGCAGCTATCTAGAATCTCAGAAGTGGAAGTTCACCCATTCTTTGGAGTGCCGATAGAGCTGCTTTGCAAAATGGAATTCTTCAGAATATTGCTAAGACGTCAAAATTTCCAGGCATCACGTCTCCTGCACGTGAATCGTTGTTCGATGAAGACGCGCAATCATTATGTAAGAGTGAGTTCTCAGTAAATTAAAGGCTTTTGCAGTTCTGTGCGCAATATACAGCTTACAGCTTATTACCATTTACAGTTGATGATTATGATGATGTCTGTCAAACGGATCATGCACACTCAAGCCTTTCAGCAAGTGAGTCAGGCATTAATAGATTAAGCAGTCAAGAGATAACGCGTTTTTTGCCGAGTTCAAAGCTGTGATCAAAGGTAATATGTGTCTAAAGATTACCGACGAATTGCATCATGCTATTCGTTGCTACTAGCAATTTGCTTGTGACCAAGTGGCAAAACAGCTAAAACCGGAATTGTACATCATATCATTGAACATTGGACCCGTAAAATTGAGGTTTAGAAGCGTCTTGTCGTTTTTCATGCAAGTTATATTGTATGTTGCATGTTACATATCAAAATCATGTTGTATTCAAATGGGAATAAAATATTCCGACTCAGGCACAACTCGCTCAGTTTTCACTGCCGTAATCAATTGACAATAAAATATTCTCATATAACATTGTTCAGTTATTGTCTTTTTTTCAAATCGTAGATTGCTTTGGTTGCATATTATGCATGCTCTGCTTTGTGCCTAACAAACGTATTTGACACAAATATTTTGCACATGAACCTTTCTTCAACAAAAATGTTTGTATTTACTCTTTTCGTATTTGGGCATCATGAGGTGATTTCTACCACCTATTGACTCACAAGGCGGTCATTGTATTGTAATCGCTGAAACAAATAATTGCTCGCTATTTATTTATATTTTCCGACTCTGCATTTATTTTCGGACCACATTATTATCATTCACTCCAGCAAAAACGAATTACACAAAGCACACATAAGCTCAGAATCAACCAAGCCAAATCTGTCTTCTTGTTTGTCATGGAAATTTTCGGGGGTTCCATACTCACACTTTGGTGGTTATTGTGCACCCGAAGCCAAAAAAAAAACCTATCCCAAAAAACTAACATAACACCGCCACCGTGTAAATTGATTATTGACTCGACGAAAACCCTTGAAACACGAAAAACATTGTGAAAGTGGCAAACAACGTTGTTTTCGTTCAAACCCAACGACTAATGCTCTTTGATATAACTAATTATCAGCTCGTTGAAAAAAATAGCAGAAGGCACGTACGCCTTTTATTTTGCACAGCTTTAAAATTGTGCAGTACACATTGCTCCACTACTTCTCATTATCATCACGACCTTCTCAAAGTTTAGTGGTGATTAATCTTCCTACTCCAAATCAGCACATCGCATGCATGTAATCAGTCAATGAATGTATTTGTGGGAGGCGTGCCTCTGACGCCACGCCACACACTCTCGCACAGAGACGAAAGGGCAGAACTTGACAATCTCCTGATAGTCTCTGGAACTAATCTGGATCGATTACCAATGTCCCTTGCAGAAAAACATGTTGAGATTTCGTAATTCTCTCTCTCTCCTTGGTAAAACAAATAAGCTTGACAAATACTAGGAAAACATAACGTTTACAAGTTCAGCTTAGACATGAAGGACCCTCGTATCATGCAAATGACAATTATGAAAAAAATAACATAATATTTTTTCTTGTGTTGTGTCCATCAAATAGTGTAGCGACAGCGAGTGCATTTGCTGTGAGGATTATCATTTATCATTTTGGAATACAATGATGATCCTTGTACTATATTTAATATGAACATATTAAATCAAACCTGAACAATGAAAGAGTTTCTTTATTTGCAAAATATCGTATAGAAGGAACAAAGTGGCGTCAACATTATGTTTTGCGGCACTTTGCGGTACCTTAAAATACAGCGGCAATTAGTACATCATCGTTGTCTAACTCGCTCCAGAAGACTTGTTTGAGTTTAAAACTCGAGTTTCTAACTCGAGTTTGAAAAGAATTTGGGGTAATATAGTCGTTATAATTTGCATCAGTCGGCTTTGCGTTAAGGATCGTATAAATTTTTTCTTGTCCCATATTTAATCATTGCGTAGAAAGCTCCCACAGCACTTTTGTGAGATATTTTCGTCGAAGAGAAAATCAGCGAATGCATTTTCTGATACTATGATGAAGGCGCATGGGTACGATACTACGATGTGATACGGTGTTTGTGGCAGATGCAGATTATGACATTGCTACCTCATGGAAAAGTACCGAATCACCAACTATGCGTCTTTGTTGAGTGAGGAAAAAAACCAAAACTCTCGTCTTGCCAATTAAACTGCACGCAGACGCTGTGATTGCATGAGATACACACGACGGTATGCGTATGAGCACCAAAGAGAACAGAGGCTAATAAGAAACGCATTGCACAGAGTGTACTAATATTTTTGATGAGCTGCTTGTCGAAGAAATTGAACGCTCACTGTTTTGTACAAATAAATTGTACCGCTATATAAAATGTATCGAAGTATGTATATTAACGCAACAGTCAAGAATAATATGTATCATAAAGTACAAGCAACAAAGTGCATGTTACAGGCTACCTAAAAATGTTCATTATGATGAGTTATTTAGTTCGCTATTTAGCTCTGTATGAACATCTTCTGATCTATTTTCCATTAAACAAGTCATGTGACTCGTCAATTACTAATAAACAGCCTTCAAGTAGGCAAGGGAAAAAAGCCCAACCGTAAATCCAGGTCCAGCAGAGATAAAGACGGACAAAGGTGACTACCAGTTTTTCATGCAAAAAATACAGTACTACATAACATGCGCTTAATACATAATGCATGAGTTTAACAACCGGACCTATTTAATTCATGAGTAACCGTTCCCTAAGTGTGTGGAGTTTTTTAAGTGGGCTTCAAGTGGGGATTCCAGCTGATGAGCACGACACACCGGCGTGATTCCTTTACAGCTTTTAGCAGGAAAGGTTCGTCCTTTTTGCAATTTTTGTCGGGCAGCAACTATTATAGGAGGAACACGCACTTTAGGAGTGACGCCGAGATAAAATGGTCTCATAATACATGAAACAAAGTACATAGGCATAATGATGATACTGAAAACCACTCGGCATTGGCTGACGCAGAGGGATGTGGCCTGACACGGCAAACTTTCTCATGTTTTGTGGGTCGTCGAGCATCTTCCATGCGTTATATTCATTGCAGTCGTGGTATACGTGAATGTACGGTAAACTATATGTGTAAAATGTACATGTCGCATACGAAAAGCTCTTCTCGGGTCTTGAGGTCTTGGGACGATCATCATTGTCGTCGTCATCACTGTAATGTATGTGCAAGCTGTATAGTTTGATAGTCACCTCATGCTTTTTCCGATGGACGGTTCAAGTATAAATGTAAAAGCGAACGCTCACCCTGTGCCCCTTTCCTTTCAGAGCTTCACTGCTGCTGTGATCACTGCAAACGAGACGAACTCGAAAGACACGAGAACTCCTCGTTCCCACAACTCACTCCGAGAACAACAGATATTGACAACTCGAACTAACTTTGTTCCGCGTGTCACACAAAGGCGTGCGACTCTTCTCTCCGTGGTGTCCCGCGATTCTGTTAGGCTCATCGTGACCAGACAAGGTGAACAGTATTGTTCCATTTTCACCAGTAGCCAATCCACTGCTGAGGACACTAGTCAGAACGACAATCACGTCAAAATGAACCAACTCAACCAAGCAAAGAACATTTGGAGGAAGGCTGAAGCCATTTGTTTCGACGTAGACTCCACCGTCATTCAGGATGAAGCTATTGACGAACTTGCCAAGTTCTGCGGGAAGGGGGATGAGGTGGAAGAATTGTAAGTTTATTTTATTTTCCAACTTTTTTCCCCAGAAAAACTCCCGGTTTTCATAGAGACATGACAAGTCATAATTATCGATCGTGTATTCACCAGAAGAAAGGTCATAGTTGACGTAATCCATTAATTGACAATTCAGGTCATAAATCATTCACACAGTTACCTATCGGTATGTGATGTACTGTCTTGTGTGGGATTCTTAAGCGAAGAAACTCAGAAACCATCCGTCCGTCCATTTACTGACAGCGGTGGTCATCCATAACTGGGTTATTTATAATTGATCTCGGGAAATACATTGTGGGCATACTCAACTTGTTTTTTTGTCATTTCACAACATGAACAACGCTTCTTTACTCATCACCATCATCCGTCTTTGTTACCCTGAAGCTTGCACACAAGCGGCTTTATTTTAGGAGTTGTTGCGTATAGCGTACATGCACACAGTGTATTCAGTATGTTTTTGTCTTTGGTTTATTTTTCCACTCTGAAAAGACAGGAGTATATCATTATAATAATATACATTGTTTTTCTTCTGAGGCTATTAATACCCCATAGAAAAAATGGTAGGACAATAAGCTCATCGTGTAGACAGAGAACAACCTTTGTGGCAGACTGAAAAAATCAGTACAGCATAAAAATATTTCAGGGAAAGCAAATGTCAATGTCTTTGCATGTGCTTTTAAAATCGGAGCAGGCTAGAGAGACCTAGTTTTCAAAGTGTTGACATTGGAGGCTCATGCATCTCGGTTTCTCCTGGTTTTGACTTTGAAGGTTTCGCATCAATGCAGTCCGATCTTATGAGAGGCAGGAAGCCAGCTGCGTCTTGCATTCTTCAATTTCAGATTTAAATTGCTTATAGTTATTTCTGATTTCACGAGCTGAACACGTGCAGCCATGCATACGTTTTGCTGATTTTTTCAATTTCATCTCAGGGATGCGTATATATATTTATAGGATAATAGGTTTACAATTGATTGAAACGGAAATAATTGAATTGTTTTTTAAAGTAGAATATGTTTTTAATTTTGGTCTGAAATAAATTATTTTTGACACTAGCTTTTATCGAAGGCCTGTGAAGAAGAGTTGGAATGCAAGGCAGAATTTTCAAGTTCAGTGCAGTTCAGATAATTTAGGCATGCGCTGAGATCTCTTCGTGGGGCTTGAACTTATTGAATTTTTTTTGGTGTTGAAACTGAAACGAGAGATCATTGTAGGTATTGTATTGCCGCATGCAATCAACTCAAGTTCACACATATCTTGCATATCGTTTGAACTGTCATTTTATGTTGCGAGGAAGCTATTGACTTTTGTGTTGTTGACAGCTTCGTTGCTCTAATGAGGCATTACATCAAGTTGGTGTGAAGAGCACATCATTTCGCTCGTATCTTAAACAAACGAAGTTTTATGACCTTAGCACACAAACTGTTACAAATTGCGGGTGCACGCATATATATCTTTTTATATACTCATTGTCTCATTCATTTACGTATATGCTCTCAGCCGATGCAACACATTTAATGTCTAAAGTGCATACGGCATTAAGAATAGCACATCACATCGTGCGGATATTCATATAAAAGTGAAAAGGAGTTTGAAAAAGATGTCTTGTTTGCTTTTTCCACTCGAAACCAGAACAATGCATTACATTTATATGATGTACCTAACAAAGAATCAAGTCTGCTTGTCAAGACAAACCGATGAAATGATTTACAACTGAATCACACACGTTGTTTCACAAAACTTTCCGTCAATTTTTACCAAGTCTTGTGGGACTGATCAGAGAGAGAGAGAGAGGAATCACTTGCTGAGCACGTGATCGAAAATATGATTGATAATGTGTGTACAGCAATACCAACCTTTACTTAATGTTGATGGAAAGCTGGAAGTTTTTATTTGTATATCGTCTCATAACTATGTAATAGTCACCTCAATCAGAGTTTTTAGTTACGTCAAATCAAGTCTTTTCCCAAAGTCCGAAATGACTCAGGTTAAAAGTACGAGCGATTGAGAAGACACGAATGAAATAAAAAGTAAATGCAGAACCACTTGAAATATATTGCAAAGCAATCAGTTGAACAACTCGGAGATGCAACATTTCGTGTTGTCCGAGTCTCTACGCAATAGCATAAATCAAGCACTGCAGCATGGCTATTACCAGTTTGTCCTTTGATGAGCATCCAGTTTTCCTTGAAAGAATGAAGGAACCGTTTATTAAAGGGTTCTCATGGAAAGTGCATTTTGCTGACAAAAACAATTTTTATCCTTGCTCCTGCACTGGACTTTGGTGAATGTGTAACATTTAATTTGCATTTCGTCTCTCAAAACATGTACTGAAAAACAACAAAACGTACAACGCAAAAGATTCATCAAAAAAGATTGCAGAGCAACGACTGTCTAGAAAAACAACAGTGCTCTCTCTCTCTGTAATAGTATTAACGTTTTATGAAGCCGTAATCCTCTAACTTCGCAGATGAGTCAACCTCATCCTCGGTGATGATAATAGGGAGGTTATCAGCCAACTTTATTATACCATTCATAATATGACTTGCGTTATCCATAGTCACCAGCATTACGATCCCCCTTTTCTATATGCTTGTGACAAATCAATTTATTGGCGTAAAAGGATAGAATGTAGAAAAAAAATATGAATCTTCCAGGACAAAGGAGGCGATGAAGGGTGGAATGGACTTCCGCCAAGCGCTTGCACTCAGATTGGACATCATCAGGCCGAGCTCGACTCAATTGCGGAACTACATTCTCGGCTCCAAGCAACGCCTCTCTCCTTACGTCAAGTGAGTTCCGTTCTTGTTTCATCCCACAATTAGATTACAGGGTCGCTTTACCTACACAATTTCCTGCTTTCTATTACGTAGTTTTATGCATGCACACAAAGCCTGTTTTGTCTTCAGTCTTACAACGCTTGTTACTGGTTGTTTTGGGTGCTGCCATTGCCATTCCTTGAGGTTAAAAAATCGAGATTGTTTCCACGGTTATATGTATTACACATCTACAGGATTAATATAGTACCTATGCAAAAAAATGAAAGCTGTAGACATACGGAGTGTCTACATCATCCACCATTTTCAAATCACTGCATTAATTGTCTGCAAAAGAATTCTTTCTTCAGAAGTTGATCATCCGCTTAAAATAATGATTGCTTTTGAAAAAGTAACTATTATTAATCAGAAAGAGCGCAACTGTTCGCTGAAATACATCTGGCAAACCAGTATTTTTTTGCAAAATATAGCCCAAGGCTTGTCAAATTTTTGCAGATGGGATTTGCTCATGCAGCTGCAGTAATTTTGAGGGTCTCGATATACCTCCCACAAAACAGATTTGCAAAACAAATCAGAGCAAATGATTTTAATTCTTTTAATCAAATGGGATGACTAATTTCAGAGATTTCTTTTAATACTTGAACGTACCATGAACTGAACCGTGAGCCATGAACCGATTTACTTTCCATGTTATCATCATGGACCACTTTGAAAATCGTACCACTCATCATTTGTCAAGTGTACTGGCTTTTTCAGAGGAGGAAACCCAAAGCCAATATTTGTAACATCCTTTTTATTCATGTTAGACAGTATAATTCTCTACATCACGTGAAAAATCCAGATTACAAAATAATTAGGTGCATGATTTGCGAAATAAGGGAAGAGATACATATTTTTTCGAGGGTGTGTGCAACTGACGTATGATCTCAACCTTATCAACTCTCGTATCAATTGGCTGCCCCATGCGATTGCGCCACACATGTACTCCAAATCCCAAATTGTCAAGATTTATTCCCAATCGACCATTTCCAGTGCAATCTGGTTAAAGTTGGGATACGGTGAAGAGAGGCTCTCAGCTTATGAAGAGTTTCGAGATTGAAACAAAAATGTAAACAGACACACACGCTCTTTGAGCGGTGGCTAATTCTTAAGACAAACTCGGTTGAGCTTGGTTTAATATCTTTTCGCCAGGAGCTACGTAATCGCACGTGATGACTGCGTGTTTCCGTAGACTTTGATCCACACCAAGCAAAAGTGCTCGTGGTGTGTGGTTGTTGCTCTGAGCTCACTTTGTTGTGTGTCTCAGAAATAATGAGAATCAATTGAAAAGGAATCATTAGCATCATACCACCGACTTAATAATATGTCATTCATTTTTACGTATTTGTTCGATGTTCCATTCGTGGAATTATGGTCATTAATAGTTGTTTTTCCCATCCTGACGCAATTCATGCCTGAAATAATATGATGTCGCATCATGTGCTTTTTTATGCAAAAAAAAGAAGTCAAATCAATGGATCAAACTCGAAGTATGAAGGCAGACAAAACATCTTGCATAACGAACGAATAACAAGCAAATTATGTGACACACACGTAATAAGACTGCTGAGACTGGTATTTACCGGTTTACCAATCTCCAGTTTGATTGAATTCTGTTTGCGATAATAGCGAAAGGGTTGTCACATCATTTCTATATAAAAATTATGAGAGCCGCACTATTTTTTGCTGGCAACATGTGCCATGTCCAGTGTTATTTGATAAGGATAAAAAATTGGTGGAGAATGAGCGGAACTTCAAAATCCAATGGTCTGCAACGTAATTAATGTTGTTGCCATGCACAAAAATTGGATGAGTGATGACAATTTGTTGATACTGAACTAGGCTTAGCTACTGCTTAATGGGACGCCAATGATTTTTGAGAGCACAACCTGTATGAAATGTATTAAAAATTATGGGATTATGCGTAGTTGAAAGTCGACTTGCCTCTTTGTAGTCAGCGAAATCAAAAGCAGAGAGTTTTCATACAATATCTCTTTTTTATTTCCAGGGAACTCATCAACGAACTCCACAAACATGGCAAGGAGGTCTACCTCGTTTCTGGTGGATTCCGCAGCATCATCATTCCAGTCGCACAAGAACTCCACATTCCCACTGCCAATGTGTACGCGAACAGGCTCAAATTCTTTTATGACGGTAAGTTCCTCCAAAACATGCCATTTAAAACAATCCTCACATTCTTGTCAAAATCAATTGATTTGACAGCTGCAAACCAATTTGATACAATAATGAACAACGAATGATTTTGGGATGATTGCAGGAGAGTACGCCGGCTTCGATGAGAATCAAATGACCTCGAGGACGGGTGGAAAGGGAGCTGTAATCCGTAATTTAAAGGAAAAGCATGGTTATGAAACAGTGGTAATGGTTGGCGACGGAATCACCGACTGGGAAGCCAGTCCTCCTGCTGACCTTTTTATCGGTATGTTCAAAACATTTCATCAAGAAATTTTCACAAGTGGCGACAGCCACATGAAACAAAAACCCAGTAAGATATATGGAGCCAAACTAATGAGTTTCTGTCAATCATTGTTCACAGGATTCGGAGGGAATGCATTCCGACAAGAAGTCAAGACCAAAGCCAAGTGGTACGTAACCGACTTCCGTGACCTTATAAACGAACTCAGAGATTAGACAGTAGATAAAAAATACATTACGTACACAAGTCTCTTCTGAAGTGAGTCTGAGCATCTCGCATTATTCGCTATTAAATACTTTGTTAGTGCGCAGTAAATATAATGGCAAGCTGAACATAATCGTACATTTTATTCCTACTTTGTATAATAAATAATTATATACATTCACAAACAAATTACATTTGTATGAATACAACGTCGCGATATCTCACTAGAAACTGAGACAGCTTCGACTCGTAATTAAACTTAAGTAGATTGTAGTATATTATTCTGTTTGGCGTGCTCGCCTGACAAGACCTGACAAACGTAGGTAAATGTAATGCAAAAGTGAAACGTAAGTGTTTAAGGGAAGTAACTGCACAAAGAAACTTTATATACATTTGATAACGATAATGTTTGCCGGAGTTTCGTATATTCGTTTGTTTACAACTGTAATTATTATCATGTAAAAATATCGTCCGAACTGTTTAAATATATATACAAAGATTTATTTACAAAAGAATACCTTACAGACAACCTCAGTTCTTTTTTGCATGGATCATCACAATGTTTTAATTGAGTGTGTCCAAGAGTTTAAACAAGACTTTGCACGACTTCATACTAATTTTAGAGTTCTGTGATCTCACGACTAATCACATGATTTCTAACAATGAGAACAAAGCAAGCTAACAAAATGGGGAGAAGGAATCCCCAGTGGAAGTGGCCATAGTCGGTGTTCTCAAAAAACACAGAGCTCCGAAGTAAATCCTCCGGCACGACATTCCACAAGTCTCGCCAGCAATGTCGGAATAGGCACCTGCCGTAGTAGAATTTGCTCCAGAACCTGTTACCCAAAAAAGTAATCGTTGAAACATTTGCATGAAACGTATTCAAGTAGGAAAACAAATTATGACAAATAATGACAAGTCCTACTTGGACAGTCTTGTGTATTGCTTCTCTGTGATAATTATCTGCTCCACAGTCGCTTCAATGACGAGCTCTTCTTCAACCCAAATTAACTCACTCGTTTCGAAACTGAAAACATCACAAACATAGTTTACCATATTACATAGACTTCTCATAAAACTGATTTTTCCTGTATGTCATCCTCTATTTGAAAACATACCTCAAAACAGTCGTAATGGCTTGTCCCTCTGCCCACAATTCCACAGCTTTAAAATGTGTAGGAAAGTTATGGCATTTCAAACGGTTTCCAGCTCCTTTGCTAGTCTTTTTGTTTCCCTTAACATCCCTGCAAATTAGTCAAAATCCGAGGAGTATAACACAACAATATATTACACAGAAAATAGTACTGACAAAAAACACTACAAAAACATACCAAGTATCCTCCTCAACGACATGGACATCTAGGTTGGAAATGTGCTTGAAAATAATCATTCGAGTGATGTTGGCCAAAACTCTGGAAAAAAACATAATGCTAATGAAGTGAAAACATAGTAATTTACATGAATACACTTTCATAGAGGCGCTCGGAGTAATGCAATTAGCTCCGAGGAAATTGGTCACAAGGTCGCCCACTCACCCTAAATCCTGACAGGTGGAAACATTTCTCAGAATCACTCGATACGAACACGGGGGATACATGTCCCAATGTCGATGCTTGCTCAAACACTCGGAATTTGCTGTGAAAAATAAACACAAAACTCGATTTGAACTTCGAAGTATCTTATTGCTCTTTGCTTTCATTAATGGTTCGACAATCCAGCAAAAAAACGCTGTGATACTTGGATGGAAAATAATTCAGAGTAAAAGCAATCTCAGATCATCATATTATACCTAATCCTGTATGGATTGCCGGTCCACACAAATTCGTGGAGACTCTCATTATTCACTGCCAAAGGAAAAGAAAGCAACCATTGGAAGGAGGAGGGCTGTTCCCGTCGTCGGTAAAAGGCTTATTACACTTCAATGCCGCACATATGCCTTAAATCGGTGTATACATTTTTCTCAATCACGAGAGAAAGTTAAAGCTCCACAACCCCCGTCGTGAGAATTCCAGCTTTCTCCTCCAATTCCAAGAGCTTGTCGACGTTCCTCTCATTAAATTGATTTCGAAATTCTTCCCTACACGATTGTGTGTGGGTGGCCTAAACTCAAGGACGGAGAGAAGGCGTAAAGCAGTATTTGTAATAGACGTAGGAGTGCGTGTTTTGTTCACATTGTTTCGCATAGCAGGAAGACAGTTTAACAATGAGAGGCTCTGACAACCTCGACGCTCAACTCTCAAGACAATGTAACTTACGGTGTGCAGCCGCTCTGTTCCGGAGACTTGCTACACACTGCTTTCTCTTAGGCCGAACTTGTTGCGCATAACTGTGCAAATAGGGCAATTCTTAAACTAAAATCCTTTCTCCGGGTTCACTCAACCAGAGGAAAAACCCATGGAAAAAAGAAGCAGTGAACAAAATACTGATGTGGCAAACAAACTAGGCTTTTTGAAACTGGCGAAAGGGAAGAGCGTGTGTGAGCCAATCTAATTTTCTCTTTGCTTACTCTCTTTTGGAAAGTCTGAAAACGTCAAATGTGCATTAAAAGCAAAAGTAATACGTAAGATTGAAAAGTGGGACTTTGTTGTCGTTTTGAACAACATTGCACACACGACGTTGTAATGATTTTCGTCAAAGTAGAGGAGTTCCTTCCTAGCTTAACTTTCGAAGCCTATAAGTGAAAACGGGAGAAAGCCTTATGTGAAAACTCTTCCATGTCCAAAGAAAAATGAACAACAAAGTCGGAGAGAGAGAGAGGAAGACCGCACCAACAAGCGTTTTCATCCTGTTGAAATTCCTTGAGGCTTACGTAAACTTTTTTGTGCCACTTCTGTTCCCTGTCATCATTACCACTCATACACAGAGATTGCATATTATGCTTGCATTTACTCACCAAAAACCGTTTTATACTCTAGTAATCTAAAGAGTTGTCAGGCTACTCGGCAGTGCTCCTTTGCTTTAGTGAAAATTAGGTGGCTGCAGAATTCCAAGTGGAGAGATCACAACGAAAAGAGGCCAGAGAAAGGTGAAAATTTGCCCTTCCGGTGAACTCCGTGGAATAAATATGTTGTTCCGATAGCAAAGTGTGGCACAATACACAGTTGTGCAAAACGCACCTTTAAAATTCATTCAGTCTTGTGACATTTGTGAGAGAAGAAAAAACAGATGAAACTTATAATATCCGCCCAAATATGACATTCATTTTAAATGTTAAAATCCTTGGTTCTTGTTAATCGATTTTTGTATAAAAAAAATTACGATCCTTGAAGAGAAACTGATTACTTAGAGCAACAACAAAATATCTATTAATTGCTGTGATAATTTTTTCAAAATGCTAGCTAGAATTACTTGTATGTGTGATAAATGCGTCTTGCCTATTTCTCTAATTGCGTTATTTTTGCAATTTGATACGCCTTTATCTACATGTATTGAATTGTTTGTATACATCATTGTCATGCACTCACGGTCATTAGTTCTTGGACAATTTTCCGAATGAACAATAAATAGTGTGTGACAAAAAAGCACAATTCATCCATAAGTGCTGCGCGTGTGGCAATCTTTTGTTACCTAAGTTAAATTTACTCAATGAAAAACTACGTACTCAATTGTATGTGCATGACAATAAGAATAGTTGAGACTGGATAATAAATTAAGTATTTGTAATGTAAGTAACTTTGGTAAGGTAAAGAAGAACATCATCTTCCACTTTGGCTAATGGAAACCTTGGCCAAATGCGAACGACTCCCTCACAAGTTTAAACTTTTCAAGTTTCCAACAACAAGCTTACATGATGCATAAAATAATGATATTTATGCAAAGACGAATAGTGCGTGTGTCACTGTAAACAGTTGTCTAACTCAACTTTTTTAATTAAGTTTATCATGCTTGAGCATAATTTCACATTGTTTCTTTGAAAACTACTCGCCATTCTATCCTGTTTTTAAACAAAATATTTTATCAACCGGTGGGTGTAGCAATGGCGTAATTTTTCAGACAAACATTATTCTATTTGTACACCTAAAATTTACTATCGTGGCAAAATTAGTTTGATTATGTGACTCATCAGTTTGAAAACCTTGATCTATAACAACGAATAAAAATTACATTATGTACTACACGAATTACTTTATGCTGATGTCTAGAGGACATGTAAGGACAACCTTACCATCATCGTAAACACCCCCACCTTCCCACAATTTTTATCATGTAATTTCATGCCAATTTATATGCACTTGATGCCAACTATAAAGGGTTGCTCAGCCTGTTCTTGTAGTCTCCAGGAAAATCGAGTTTTTTGAATGAGGAAGGAAGGAAAACCCTCCAACGCAAAAGAGCTGCTCAGGTTTTAAACAAATTGCTTTTTACATGTTACCTGTATAGTCTCCAAGCAGAGTGCTGCTCTTTCCTTACTAGTGTCCCTGAAAAGCGGACAACTCACCGGAACAAAATAAAAAGAGAAGTTGTGTCAAAATACAATACCATGTAAGCCATGCTTTCAAGTCCTACAAAGTAATTACGAAATCTGATTACATTAACCTTCGGGACAGCAACAGTTTGCAAGTGAAGGAAGAATTCTTATACACCGCTTGATTGATATCCAGACACAACACTTTCTACGGACACGTGCAAAGACGTGCTCAGAATTAGGCAAGCGACGAAGAAGGTCGACAACGATCGGAATGGAGACCTGTATATCCTATCATAGAGAGAATTTTCATTTAATTTTGGAAACGCGCTGTATTATTGCTCAAACCGTCGACCTTCAACTCGTGTCTTCGTCGAAAGCCATTTTAATTACGTTTATTAAATCTTCATTATGAGAGCTCAAAGGTCAGTGGGATTTTTCAAGGAGGTTTTGGACAAAGTACAAACCTCACTTTAAAACATGGTAGAGAAAGGTGGAATGTGGCCACCAAGAGTGACCCTGTAGTTAGTGATCGTAACACACACCATCAACAATAATGACAGCATTCCTACAGTTCACGTCTGTGTTGTAAAAGTATAATCGCTCCCATCAATTTTTATTTCGCACATAAACCTCCCGCAGATAAGGGAAACTTATTTCGAAGACGAAAACAACCACTGGAGTTACAGGACTGTTGCTGTTTTAAATACTGTGCTTGTTTTAGTTTTTCCCCGTAGTAATCGCTCAATTTGATCGTAAACGCCATGTTTTTTTTTATTTTCTTGTCTAAAGTTGTGGGTCCATACGGGAAAAACATAATGTCGAAATATATTTATGATTCGCTGCAAGTTGTTGCCAGAAGGAGGGAGGTTTTCACTTCATTTCCCCTCACCTAAATTTCGCTATTCTCCAGCAAATTGTTGGTTGTAATGTCAAGTTGCTTGAGAGTTGCTTTCATAAATGAGCTTACATCCGTTTGCCCTTTTAGACAGTGCTCACAATGTTTTACACAGCACAGTGCTACCTACTCGCAGTATGCCACCTTTTCCCTGTGACCACAAGACTTTGAATTCTTTCTTGCTTAGCCTCCTCCTGTCGCTTTTAATGGATCTGCAAAGCAAGGTTGTAATTTCCTGTGTGCGCTTGTGTGTTTTACTCACTATTGGATTAATGGATTATACATAGTATACAAATTAAACCTTTTGGAAGAGTAAGATTACCTCGGATCCTTGTAGCCGTTACATAAAGTCACGTTCTGTATAATATTGTGAGCATTACTGGGAAACTGAAAGATACGATTGAAATGATACCTTGTATGCTGCGCGATCAATCTGACGTTTACCCTTCCGTTATCACGGATAAACGGTTTGACTTTTTTAAACACTGACTACACCTTTCCTCATATTGTCAGGTATAACTAACATCTTTATCCGGTTCGTGAACTTGGACCTCATGACCTCAACCGGAAGTGAGTTATTTCGGGGGTAATATATTTTTTATATTATATTTATATTTTTTATATTACCCCGTCGGAAAACTTTTGATGCATGGACAGGTTTGAACATCGTACACTCCTTTCAGTCTCCTCTCTATACCATGCTTGCAATTTTATTTATATAAGAAGCCCTCCGTTACATTTCAAAATGACTGTATACGGATTTCTGTGTTGCTTCGCGATGCTTTTGTAACGTGTACATGTGCTTGATAGATGTAGGGGAATATGTAAAAATCCTTTCTGAAAGAAATCCTTCCGGCCTCAATGTTACTCCAGAAGAAAAGACAATCAGGCACGTGTAGAGTTTACATAACGAAAGACTTTACTCAGCTTTTCAGTAATAGTGAAAACGTGTTATCGGTAACTTTGCGAATACTCGATAACAATAAGGTTCTTTTTACACTTGGAGAATTTCCACCAGTTTCAAAGTTAAAAATATTAAAAATTTAACCGTTAAGATTTTGCTACTTCTTACAAGTAAGCTCTGATTAGCATTCGTTATGTGAACTTAGGTACGTATTACTGGCGTGATCCCCCTTTCCTGTAGTTGTACATAGCTTATTCAAAAAGCTAGCAAAATGTATACATCCGTCCGTATATTTATGTTAGGTTTTCTGAATTTTTTGAAATAACTGAAGTCCTTGACGCTTTTTAAAATTTTCTGCTCAAACGTCGCTAGAGTTTGCTGTCGACTATCAGTTTGAAGGTGTGTTAGACGTGTTCAGAATCGTTCCTGTCTCTATCTACTCATCTGCTATTGTCTGTATCAATTGCAAAATCTGATACTGAAATGTTTTTACTGTTTTATAGAGTCGATTTTTATTTTTAACGAGTTTGAACAGAAATCTCAGAAACATTGACACTACATTTATGATTGCTGTAATTTTGATTCGGGGCAATCTAAGATTACTGCAGACTTGAGTAATCCGAACAATTTACAAAAATACCTGAAGCAACTCAGAAACTTACTTTGAAGCACACTTTATGCAACATGTTTAGCTGGCAAAATGTCAATCAAATGTGGGTGATGCGTGGGATTGCTTATTGCACTTATGAAAACAGCAGCGTTTGGCGTGGTGATGTAGTCAAGTTCCTAGTGACT
Source organism: Alloscopus bannaensis (assembly GCA_027743745.1). Taxonomy (NCBI): domain Eukaryota; kingdom Metazoa; phylum Arthropoda; class Collembola; order Entomobryomorpha; family Entomobryidae; genus Alloscopus; species Alloscopus bannaensis. Next base: position 34,101 of record JAHZMW010003869.1, read on the forward strand.
TGTTTCCACATTTCTATGCGGTTTTCTCTCTTTTCCTACTGTGTTTTGAACACCGCCTTCTCCAGTTGAAAATAATCAATGACTTCCCACCTACATTAGCGAGGCAAACGTGAGAATTTTATTGTCAACCTTATTGTTTCACCTTACCCACAATTGTTGCTTGTGAGACTTGCAAACCACCCAGAAAGTGTTCTTCATATAAATATGCCCTGCTCTGTGCCAATTCGACACTCTGAGAAGAGTTCAAAATTCAAAAAAGGTTCCTTAATAAAGTGGAAAATTATCATTTTCCGGAGCAGCGAAACAGATGTGAAAGCTCTTTCAATGCGCTTCTCTTCAAACAAAGACGCTCATTAAGACCATGGAAATGGCCAGTTCCTGTAGGAATGTCGCTCTAATGCTGCTTTACGAGAGGCAATAATAACCCCATGAAGCTTTTGAGTATTACAGGCTTATTTACCGCTTTTCCGCCGGTAAAATGGTGACGCTTATGGCGTTTCCCGACGCTATTACCCGTGTTCCGGACTTTTGCATATAAATGTCACTTTTGCACACTGCCAACGACGATGCTCCCATCTCTGTAATAATATAATATGCTCGTTATTATTACGTGTGCGTGGGAAATGCGTGCAATGAATATTCTCTCGCTTCACGACTCCCAGTCCCAGTTGATGAATAATTTATACGGCTTTTGTCTGTCGTAGTTGTGGTACGCCTTCCAAGAGCAACTGCAAGGCTAAATACGAAATACATTTACCCGTTTTGTGAAATGCACAGGAAAATGTGGGACAGTTGTGGAGGGAATTCTACATGTAGCTGCAACCTCCCTCCGGTGTGTTCATGGCGAGGAACGACCATAATTGAAACGAAACGTGCACAGCTAAACATGATCCTTTCGTAAAATTTTGAGGGAAAGCTTCACGACGAGGGCGGACCATGGTGTAGTAAATTGTTGGCTTTATAGTTGTGCTTATGTTAGACGATACGATATTATAATGGCCCGTATCGTCTGTCAATAAACCCAGTGAGATGGGACGAGTATGTTGGAATAAAAAATTCAATAATAAGAGGTGTGTTGATCAGAAAGTGGCTTATGAAAATGGAAGCCATGTCATCCCTCCCAGTTGCCAGTGTCAATTGATCTCAGACCATCAGAGGCAAGTCAAAAACTAATAATAAAATACAATGCCAAGCGAGAATTAGTGGGAATCCTGCCCTCGTCTGTTGTACAGTACAGATACAATGTAAATCTTTATTTTGATATCACACTAGGTCTATAAAACTAGACAACCTAAATTCCCTTTCAATTAGAGCTCAAAGATGCTACCAAAAGCTGGCCTACCATATGCCTCCCAGAGAAAACACAATCGCGCAGTACAACAGCCAAGAAAATGTATCAAACTTGTACTATTTGGTTTTCAACTGAATGTAGGCCAAAAGAAAGTAATGACAAGGTGGGTCAATTGGCCAATCATGTCCAACTTGGAGGATCAACATGTAACAATTTACCGTGATGATAATAGGAATTTGAAGTAACTCAACTTGAGACTGTTAGCTTCATGATCTTGAGGACAGCAAAAACTGAAGTACATTTGACCATGAAAAAGTGCGAGGGTCGAAGTGTCATTTCTCACATTTGTCATTACTGAGCAACCCATATCTTGGAGAAAGACAATACAATTTTCTCAAAACAAAATAGGAAAGAGAAAGTGAATGACTTTGTACAAAAAAGCTTCTCCCTGTTGCTTACTCTCACTTTCTAGCAAGTAAAGCAAGTAATTCCTCCACGTCGCCATCCAAAAAAGTACTCAATTCAACGTTGCAGTGTGTTTGCTTCTTTCCTGAAGAGCACAGAAAAACATTCCTAGTTTCCAAGTGCCTCCCGGTTCTAGGTAAAAAGATGAAAGGAGCGTCTCTCTTTTTAATGAATTGAACATGAAATGCTAGAGAGCTTTCACTTGGAAGGAGAATCCCCCTTCAAAAAAAAATGGAAGGCTGGAGCGTATTTGCACGTTTTTTCCCTTTATTTTTATTCCCCTTTTAAGAAAAAGTGGCTCGCCCTCCTTGTAATCACATAAATGCATCAATTTCAACCGTCATCATCAGCAGGAACGTTGCCAAAGTACGAGCTATTTTGATACGCCGACGATGACGAAGGATAACTACAGGTGTGTCTCCACGTGAGAATGAAACTCAAGAAAACCGTTGAAATGAAGATTACCATGTGTAACAATGAGAGGAACAGCAACAGCAGTTTTTATTCACGTAAACTACTATTTAGCTAAAATACATTTCCATTTCCCTTGTAGCCTCTCCCGTTTGTTGGAGTTGGGCATATGTCATACATGTGCTCACAAGTCATTTCACTACCAAACACAAATATAGGTTATTGGAGGAAAATGTGCGTAGGTAGAGGTTTGTCGTTGGTTCTCCGCCCTCTCATTCGTTGCTTCACATTTTCACAGGAACATGATCGACCACACCAGGAAAAAAATCTAATATTAGGTCAAAGCAATCAAGTGTACTGGCAGAGAAAGTCGTCATGCAGGGAAAAGTTGGTTTTTTGCCGACGGAAAAAGAAAATAGAAAAAATTAAACCTTTCTCTCGTATATATATACCTGTATATACTAGTTACATTACATAGATCCATATATAAACCATGAGCACAAAGCACAGTTTTGTTTTACATGTGACAAGACAAAATTAAAATTAGAAAAAATCCTTCCTTCTATGTCAGCACGAACTACAAATATAAGGAGAAAATGTTTTCCCATATGAATGACCATTAATTCTATTTCACAAAAAAAATACTTCTACGTGATTGCGAGCTTTTAGCGGAATGAGGGGGCGCTGTTTCTAAATAAAAAGAGACAGGTAGACCAACGGACGAAAACGTTATATAAATTAATGACATATTGATTGGGTTTTGACAGTTGTCCCGTGCCCGCAGGGTGGCATTCCAGAAGAATGGATAACAACAGGATGACGACAGGATAACATAGCGAATTTTTATGTAAATAGAAAGCTAATGCATCAATTGCTGCGGGTTTTTGCCAGTGGGTGAGTTCTCTGTAATTAGTTATGATTGTTTGAGCTGAAATTTAAGGCACATGTTTTGTATTGAACATAACATACATCTCCTGATCCCAGTTTAGTTACAAGGATACAAAAGTAGGATATTTTCTAAAAGTATATAATTTAGCCATTTAGACAATCAGTTGTAAATTCTGCGCCTCTGAATTCAAAATATCACCAATTTTATTATTGAGCAGAGTTGCTGTGAACGACACAGACTTTAGAAATAGGAAAACGCGACTTTTTACTTTCACTAAAACACAATTTGAACCAAAATTGATGAAACGAGCGACAGTAAACAAATTGGAAGGAAAATCACGATTGTTCGCTAGAATACAAAATGCATGGGGTCGCCAATAACAAGCGCAAGCTTCATACGTACAAAAACAATATCAAATTTTTGACAATTTTTGAAGTTGCAGAAGTGCTTGAAATATCAAAGGAAAAGGAGATTGTACACCACATTTAATTTTTGCTATAGCTTGTACGTGTGCCAATTTGAAGTTCCCCTCTCTGTTTTCCAAACGTCTGCACTAGCAGGGATTCCATATCACCTGATTTAATAAACAAGAGGAAGATAATACAATTATCTCCAAAGCGAAGTTTTCTCATTATATTCATTGTTATTTTGGCTGAAAGAGCACACTCAATGCTCAATACATCAGTAAGTTTCAGAAACTCAAAACCAAACCCCATTTTGTCACAAGACATGCTCGAGAGCAGTGTGTGAACCGAGGTGGAGCTGCTAATTTAGGCTAATTAGCGTTCAACCCAGTCATCTGTACCGTTTCATTATTCCAAACGACTAAACCGCAACTATTCGATACGATACCACAACTCGTATGAATGAGATGAACAAGAGAATAATGAATTAGCAGCTATAAAGTCTCTTTGGGAAAATCGATTCATTATTTTACAAACTGCGGTGTGCTTCATCCAGCAGAAAAAGTACAATCAATCCCTCACTGCAACCAGTGGTGTGCACGAGTGCCTTTAAAAGTCACACTTATTGCAGACACACCTCCATCTATACAATAACACGCCTGATAAAGCTTGTCTGAATGTCTGAAGACATATTTTTTTCTTCTCCAGCTAATTTTCTCCCGTTAAATCCGCACCTTAGGTATGTCATCTTGAGACTTTTAATTATGCAAAGTGGCAGAACAAGGCAGACATTTCCTCCTACTCCCACGGAGCATGTTTTTCCCCAGACTTTTAGCCGATTCGGTACCAATCTCAATTTGCATATCTCTATATACCCTTCCATTTCCTGGTGACGACAACGAAGCGGTTGAGAAAGCGGCGACATTTGCATACGATTTTTCCCCTGTCTCCGTTGCAAGGTACTTAAAGAGCTTTGTGGACTCATCTTTGTTCCACTCGAGAATTTCCCAATGTTTGCAGGGAGGAAAACCGAAGTCGTTCTGAAAGGACGAGTGAAACCTTGAAAAATTCAGCGAGAGGAAGATGAAGGGGAAAAATCAGTCAGACATTCCTAGAACTATCTGGGACATCTCTTCTCTGATGTATGTGAAGAGTAAACAGCGTGTGTAGAAATTCACGGTGTCTAAAAAAAACGAGGGGAATATGATGTTGCGTTTTGTGACGAGCAAACAGAGAACGACACAAGTAAGTGGGAAGCCTAAAGAATTTATAATCTAGTAAAAAAAGCAGCATCTCACTTTTCCAGCCTGGATGGAGATTCCGATGAAGAATCACTACCTCCTCGGGGAGTCAGTGAGCTACGAACTACACGAATTTTTCGAGCATTACAGTCGCACGTTTCAAACAATAAGTGCACATGTATTACACCAACATAGCGACGTGCATAAAAACAGAGAGGTTTCCTAGTTCAACACTGTTACTCGAACATAAAAAAAAACATATCAAACACATCTTCTCCTCTTGTGTGCATATTCTAAATAATGCCTGACATTTATGTGTTTACCTATTCTCTTTCTCCTATATAATATGATTCATGCAAAAAAGGAAGAGAAAGACTCACAAAAAACATACGATCTTGAGCTAACAGAGAAATATGGTGTGAGTATGTCAGCACTCTGAGAACGAAGACGACTCCCGAGGTACAAAGGAGAAAGCACAAACTTCACATCAATAGTTTCGCAGACAGAATCGCATCTCTGAGTCAAGAGGAGTAATAATAATAATATAATGTGAGTAGCGAAAGGAGGAAGCCCATCAGTACACAGAAAGAGAATGGAAAGATATCAGCAAGTGATACGACGCTCCAAGAAGAAAAAGCTTTCACAGCAAAAGGAGTTGACACACTAGTCCGTATCTTTCCCTTTTCTCCATATATTTTATGGGGAGTATGTGCTTTACTGCTTTCTCCTAGAGAGAGGTCTACTAAACAGAAAAAACATCAAGATGATTGCACATAGCTTCCCCTTCACGACACCATTATAACGATGGGAATGGCAAGAAGAAAGTGAGAGTCTATCCATCCATGCTTGCTTTAAGGTTTTCTAAAAAACGTTTTTTTCCGTATAGAGCTGTGTCTCCATGTACCTCTGCCACAGTTTGGGTTTAGCCTGCTGCCAGTATTCCACCAAAAAATATTTTTCGATGAGTATGAGTTGTGGGTGAAGCGCTTGCGTTTCTGTGTTACTAGTCGTCGACGAGTATGCTGGGAAAGGGTTTCCCGTTCGCCCCAAAAATACGAGCAGAACACAAGTAGCTTCAAGATCCTCAGGACATGCGGATCGACCACGGAATAAATACACAAGTAATATATAAAGAAAGCAACAGCAAGTTTTCCACCCATCTTCAAGGCTCAACAGACACACAGGGAAAAACAGGAGGAGCACAAAAAAGAGAACAAAAGCATCAAACTCTTCAACAACGACGTTGTGTTCTCTGTGTATGCGTGCTTGTGTGAATTTTCTCTTTGCCTCTTCATATTGGAGAAAGTAGGACTAAAAGGCTGAGGAAAAGGTTACTTGCTGCGTGCTACAAAGGACTGTAATATTATACAGGTTTGAGCTTGGACTCACAGTCTCCGGGTTGTGGAGAAAGTGGAGTAGGGGCGAGAGACTTGTAAATGTTGAGTATAGAAAGAGCTGCAGAGTTAGCTCTTGCCTCAGATTTTCCCGAGTAGTAGTTAGCCTTGGACGGCTGCTACTTTTTCGTCTTACTTTCTCCTGTGCCGTAAATATAGTTTTACCTGTGGGACGAGAAAGTGGCTGGAATTCAGAAGAAAAGAGCGGAGACTCCTATTTCTGTAGATTCGGAGCTGAGCGTCTCGCGAGGAAGATATAAAAGAAGATTGCAACTGTGGGAAGGGGAAATTTGCATCGACAAAGTTCCCCGTTTTTTGGTGAAACGCACAACTTTTCCTAAATAGTAGAAGTAATCATACACTTCGGAAAGTCTGCAGATAATGGGCATAGATGTTTCTGTGTTTGAGATTGTATTTCATGTGGTGCTCTTTGGTGTAGAAATATTTTAATGTTGTGCTCCCACAACGACGAAGAAGTTTATTCTGCAAATGCCGAGTAGAACATAGTACTGAGAAATATTTTTCGTAGGAATATAAGCACACACAAAGACGAACTGAAACGTAAACATATCAAGTCCGACTTTCAAAACGTAATCTACTTCTGTTGTTGTGTTCCACTAAAAGGGAATAGACTTTAGTGAAACGTCCGGTTCAAGATACGATACAAGGCTTGGAATCCTCGCAAGGTAAGAAAACTATTTTCTCATCTTTCTCACTTTGCTACATCAACATCGTGCGGGATTCTTGCTACTAGAGAAATAAATGTGTGTACGGCTTCGATTCACTCCATTTCGAGGAAATGACATCGTTAACGTGATCGTTGTGCTTCATGGCCATCATTTACCATTCATGGCGTTATGTAAATGGTTGTAATGGAGGTGAGTAGTGCAGAGAGGCCAGAAACAAGTATTTGCACACGGACATCGAGGAAAACATACTCGTCTCCGTTAATTTAATGAGTGAGTAGAGTCGTAGTAATTAATTAGAAATGCTGATCAATATAGCAAAGAAGTTTGAGAGAGAGGTCCAATTTACACAAATGGAAATGAGAGTGGTATAAAAACAAAGATAAAAAAGAAAGCATGGCATGCAACACGGATGTTGATACATATTTACATGAAGCTTTCTTCTTGTGTCACACTTCGCACATATCCTGTGGCGCTGGCTAACAATGTGCAAAATGACGAGACAGTGTGTGTGTCTTCTTGTCAATTTGCGATGAATCTCTCTCGTTGACTTACAAAGTGAGAAAGAACACTTTCGCGCCCATGCTCGAGGAGAGGCACCTGTCTCCACTGTAGTTGAATTTAATACGATCAAATGGGATTGGAACTCAATTTCCTCTTGTTGAATGTATGTACGCGTGTTGGGGGATGAGGGAGTAATTTCATGACAACGACTTTCTTCATCTTCTCCACTCTTCTCGCCTTTCCACATTCATCCGAGAGTTTCTTCATCTTGTTTCTTTCTCAATCGATATGAAGTAAAAGGAAATGGATGTAACCAACTCTGGAATGGTGTGGCATACTAATATACGTAGGTATGTACATTAATATCAGGCTGGCGACAAAGTGATTGACTTGAGAGCTGGAGTTGTTATAACTTTCTGTCTTCTCACTCATTTTCCTCGTTGCTACTCAATTGGAAGCTCACTAGATCCATGTAGCGAAGCACACCGAGTGGCTGCTTATACTCTATTTCTCTTCCAACTTTGGAAGTTAAGTAAAAAGTAGTAGCCACGACCTCATAATTGCTGAAGTGGTTCATTTTAATTTGCGATCTGCGGCGAATCACTAATGAGACCTGATGGTGTAAAGATGTACGATCGATGAGTAGATAAACAAGGGATTTGAAGTAACAACTCAATAATTTCCATTCAAATATCAGTTTCAATACGGAAGTCACATAATTGATGCCTTCCTCGTCAAAAAACTGGCACATTTTCCAGCATCATTCACATTTTCGGTTGCGGTGAGGTGAGAGTAGAGATATGGTCTAAATGGAAGAGGCATTTAAGCGTCAATACCGTCGTAAACTACAAAAATACGGAAACAATGAATGTCGACTCTTTCGCCGTTTACACAAATGACTTAGATAAACTTGCACATACTGGAATCAGTGCTGCAAACACTGTCCACATACAAAATCTGGATTTTTCATCGTGTATTCCGTATGTCCTTAAGAATTTTAGTGAACGCTAAACAAAATCTTGGGCTGTAAATAAACATTAAATTTGTGACTGCTCAAATGAACACAAGATATTTATAAACATCAGTCCTCCTTCTCCAGATTTGCGTGACCACGTCTGTTTGTGATTTACAAGCACGTTCAGTATTTACCGTACGTCTTGCACTGAGCAAGTTCTCGTTACGGAAGGCTAGCACACGAGCTCAACACTTAAACAAAATTAAAACTGGCGACACCCACACTTACAGACGTCAACTGCATTTGTGCGAGATTAATAAGCATCGGGCGTACGAGCTCAATTATGTTATCATTTAAGTACAACATAAAAATACGTTAATCATAATTAGTCTTGCCCGATAAAAATGGTTTAATTTTACACAGCGTGTGCATGCAAACATGCCTCTCGTCGTTATACCATGTAACAAATTATAAAGAGCAAAACGTAACGACGTATTTACGAGTGTGCTTGTTGAGGCTTTCGTACCAATTTTCAAGCCGACTTGTTTCTTATTTTGCTGAGAACACGAGTATTTATCGAGCCCACCAATCTCTAAAGGGACACAGCTAACTACGCCGTTCATTTCCTTTCTCCATGGCATCAACACAGAGAGAGAAAGCTCGAAAATTAGTGTACATGTGTTTCATCACCCACACCTTTTGTTTTTTCTTCTCAACAAATGATGTGAGATGGTCTGATAAACTGGTTTTTCCAATTGCTCCGTGTTTTTTTTTTATTTTTTCACTTTCACTCGACACACAAAAATATGTGCTTCTAATGCTTCCCAAACGGAAAACACATCGAATTTCATAACTACTAGCCAAGGTAAACCAAACATTTATCTTGCTTGACGTTTCACAACTTTACAAAAAATCTTTACTTTTCTCTCTATCTCTCTGTCCAAGAAAGTAAAGCGTTAGAATCACGACAAGTCTTGAATGCTTCTAATGCCAGGGGAAAGTTTTGTGTGAGTAAAGGAAGAGAAAAAAAGTAGAAAATCCTTTTGTCGAATTGTTCCATGAATTCTTTTGTAAGCATTGTAATCAACAGATCTGTGTCTGTTTAAAAAAAGAAACGTCGTCTCGACTTTAGCGGTAGGGAAAAGGGTTCACTTTGAAGGGAAAGTGAAAATTTCGTTTCTCCTCTATTCGTCGTCCCAGTCCCAGCAGCTGAGATCGTGATGAGAATTTAACAGATATATATCCATCCACGTATGCATTATTGCGGGCTGCGCTTAAACTCACAGTTTGACTCTCCGCTGTTTTTGAACGCTGCGTAGTGCCTACGTACACAATACATACATATATATATATACGTACATATATACATAAGTGTGTGAGCGTTCCCTGCGGGGAAAAATCGATACGCATCACACTCATCTCGACATAAGCCCCAATTAAGCAACGCTGAAGGAAACAGGCTAACCGTAGATTATACGGTGAAAATTCTGATAAATCCTTTGCCCTCGTTGAAAGTAGGTTGGTGAGCGCGGGGAAGTAATAATCGACCAAGGTACAAAGGAAGATTTTAGTCGTTCACACATACACAACGACACACGTAGTAGGAGCCTCTCTTACAAACACTTTCCTACCATATTTGTCAAAGCTTGCCACCTTTATCATGACGCTCGTTTTTGTCGTATTTGAACAATGGGAGAAAATTGGAGTGCACATATCAACGCGACTGTGAGCCAACGTTGCGAGTGAATGCTCTAGGAACATAATGACAATCTTTACAGGTATGTCAATACCGTCATTTGACAGGACTCCATGTTCTCTGAATCCACACATTATTTTCTCCACAAACTTTTATTTTTTTTTGTCTCCTTTCACACACACAAACAGGTGAGTCTCTCAAAGTGGAGCATACTTATCAATTTAATGCGAGCTCCTTTCACTCGCTTTTTTTTCTCTCGATTTCACCGTGTTGAAATAAACCTTCCACACACGATATGAATTTAATTCTTCGTAACGGGATGCACTCAGACACACGCTTGCGTAAGCGTATAATGAAATAAGTAGTTTTACATATTTTTCCACTCTCACAGTTAAGGGCGGTGATAAAAAATATGTAAAGTTGTAAAAAAACTCTCTCCTTCTCTTTCTTACTTCGCTTTTATTAGAGAGGAAACGTAAAAAGAAAACGTGAGAGAGCCAAAAGTAAAGAAGACTTTCAGTGATGAATAAAAGTGGAGAAAGTTTGTTTCTCTACGCTTTCCCATATTTGCAAGCCTTACGTACATCGAAAGATATTGTGTCGTAGGTACTTCTGTACTCAAAATTCCAACCATGGCTGGACTGTTTGTAGTTTATTGTGCTACTTTTCAATTCATGGCATGAACACAAAAAACCATGGAGAAAACAAGTTTCGAACCCATCACTTGTTTAATCTTCTCCTCTGTGAGTACGTCTCAGAGGTTGAGAACGTGCGAGCTGTACAGCTCTCTCAGCTATTTCAACAGAACGAAATAGAGACAGAAGTTTGTTTCGTTTTTATGAGTCCATCTCAACGCAGGAGACACATCAAAATTGTGCATTTTCGGGATATCTTCCTTCTGGTCTAGTCGGGAAGGTGCTGTTTTACGAGGAAATCAACTCCTCCATTGGCCACCTCTATCTTTCCGGCGACAAACATTTTTATTGGATGTAAAAACCGGTGGCAAAGCACTCAACATTTGGTGAAAATAAGTTGTATCCTGGTAAAAAAAAATCTGCGTGTTGACTGTAATACTGGTGATTTTGAAATAGCAACAGGAACAATCTCACAACAAAGGAAGCTACAACTAGGTCATCACCATTGTGGCATGGACATAATATTTATTTTCAGTTTTCCAATTACCACCATGACTCGTGAAGGAAAACAATGAAGGAGCGGAGAGAGTTTGTTTAAATATAAACTAGAAAAGCATGCACGACATCAATAACCTGAAACGCAGGCCTTGGTCCCGTAAAGTTTAATGTAATTACTGAAATCACCACATCCTCTCGTAAACAGTGGGAGGTTCAATAAAATGAGGTGCAGAAAAAACTCGTATTTCTCTCCTTTCTCCCGTCTCGGCTCATTAGTGAAGTGGTGAAAGCTTTTGTATGAATGTATACGAATGTAGTAGATTCCCTTTTACGTATGGAAACACACAAGAAGACAAAGATTATACTGTTGTATTAGACTCTCTTGTAATTACCCAACTTCTCTAAAATAATGCTTCGGATTGCTGGATTAAGCCAGGAAAATTATTCTCTCCGTTAATAAAGTGTTTGCTGGAGAGAGTGAGTGATTGTGTGTTGTCTTTGGAAAAATGAGAATCTCTCGAGTTGTTGTGCGTTGAAAGAGGAAACTCACAAAGACCCTTCCAATTAGTAACTCTGGCTAAAGGATGAAGGGAGAGGACAGAGAAAAGATGCTTTTACCTGCGAAGAGAGAGAATAGACTTACAAAACCAAACACTTCAAACTTTCTTTTCCCGTCAGTGTGTGAACATGTTTTGTAAAGATTTCAAGTTTCGACGCGATGACTAACGCGACGTCAAACCTTGTCTGAGTAATATCATTACTTAATGATAGTACACTTGCCACACGACAAACGATGAAAGGATTTTTAGTTTTTGACGAAACATTATGTGTTCCATGAGAACACTCAGTTCATTATTTTATTTTAATGGGATGTGAATACAGGGGATAGAATGTCTCCGCTTTTTGAAAGTATCAAAACACACTCTCACCCATCGTCATATATCGACGTTAATAGCGGTGTAAAGATATTCTTGCCAACGAGTCTTTCGTCTATAATGGATGAGCTCTGATGAGCATAATGATTCATCAGAGTATGAGCCGAGTTATGTAACATTTTGTTGGATATGTAATAATATTTCGTCGTCCTGTCGCTATTCACCCATCATCCGTGAACCTGTGTGGTTAATTTGCAACAGTTTCATAACCAAGGGTTACACACAGAGTAGAATGCAGATGATCATTTGATCTCTCGTGACTCAAGTGTGAAGCATATGAGTCTCCATGGAGAGAAGAGTTTTGCAATGCAATTTTATACATACAACTTCACAAATGTATTTAAATACATGTTTGTGCTCTCAATGTTTCTTGTGCAGAGGGCCAAGCCTGGGTGAGTTGTGGTGGTTGCAGAAAATTGTACAACTGTAAATATGAGGAGCGGGGAGCCACTTGAGAGCCTCCTCGTTAATCCATTATTATAGTGGAGTGAGTCTCATTACTTCTCCTAATAATTTAGAGGCATATGTGTAGCTCTCTCGTTTTATGGTCACATGCAGCTTGTCCAGCTCGAGTAATGAATGCATATACTTCAAGTGTCACAGGAAGTAAACCATTTGTACTCATTCCTTAATGACTGTTACACAATATGAATCCCCTGCTTCACGAAGCACGAGTTGCGCACACCCGTTCACATTATATTTCCATTTCATAGGATACACTGGTTACCAAATAGATTGTATTATGGATTCGCGAATGAAAGTTTCAACAAGTTGTTTTAATAACGATGTATTCCCGAATGTTTTGTGTTGGCTCTGCATACTTGACTTTTTGCATGGTGTCTCACTGAAGGAAAGATCTTGAGGAAAATTAATGGAAGTTGTGAGCTTTGAAAAGTGCATCAAAGTGGAGGGGTTAGGAATGAGGTAATGTGTTCAATGTTCAACAGCCAACTTGCGGAGTTTGATTAATCTTACTCATTTCAAACCGAGAGCATTTAATGTAGAGGGATTTTTTTTGTTTGACCCAGAAGACGTGAGTAAATTTTGCGGACAAAGTATCGGCTATTTTGTGGTGGTGGAAGTATTAGTAAACTCTCAACTTGCATGATTTTCCAGTATTTCGTGTATTCAAGGAATATATATAGTGTATGCGGTTGTGTGTGTCTGGATATAGTGGAAAGTGAAAATTGTTAACACCTTGAGCACGCAAACAACACATAAACAAGTTTGATCGGAAGCCTGTCCAATATTTTCACCAAAAGTTTTCTTCGTCCACCATTTTTTCGCATTCCTCATCCAATAAATCATATCGGCAAAAGGGACGCAAAAAAGGTTAGAAATTTGTTATGATTTTTGTGTTTTCTCTCTCCAAACCAAAAAAAATGAGAGACCGCAAAGTTTTCTGGTATTAGTAGCACAAGTTTGTAAACGAACATCATGCACAGCTTTCCAGTTTGTCGAAATGAAGTTGTAGCACAAAACGCGTAAGTATTTCATATATATATAAACTATATACGCAGCGTTGAACAACCGTCGGCTAGTCTGGAAAGTTAGAAAATTTCTAAACAAACTCAAAATTTTATTCCATTGCAGGCTTTTCATGTAAAATAGAAATATTTTTTGAACATCACAAGTCAAAATTGGCTTCACATCACAATGCAAACTCGACAAAGTAGAAATCTCTAATTTTTGAACGTTATAATTTATACACATGTTTTATCGAATATTATTCATATCTATCAAAGGCTGTAAGCAGTTTACTTTGCAAAAATTTCTTCAAATTGTTTTTTCGAACTGTCAGCTGCAAGAAAAAAGTAATTCCAAGTGCGACAGTCTTTCCGAGTAGAAAGGTGTGATGTAGGTATTTGGGGTGAAATGAACTGTAACATTGGGACACTAGGAAAACGCAAAATGTAAGTTGTGGGAGCATTTAGCTGAAATTAGAGTAGAGGAAAACGGTATTCATAGGCACTCGAGAATAAAACGGAAGATTGCCAACAGCTGGGCTGCGCAACTTCACTCTACTTCAGTGAAGGTTTGTCTTGCTGAAATGGGTGAAGCCAAGTGTCTCTCCAAAGACTCATAAAGCCCTTTCGAATCCAATTAAAATACCCTGACTGCTCGTGACTCCATTCACAATTTTATTTAGAAAGAGAAAGCACACATTTATATTTGCATGTACGTCAGCGATTCTCTGGGAAATGGGAGAGAAACAGAGTGGCTTCTCAGTTCGAGCTTTTTAGCCACTTTAGTGCTGAACATAAATCGCTTTTCTCTGACTCCCAACCGTCGTCGTCCCTTCATGAAAAATAGAGAGATAGAAAAAAACTGTATTTATTTTTATACCAGTAAGTGTGTAATGTCCAACAGTTGTATTTACGATGACATAAAATGCAAATTCTACAGTCGCTTTTAGTGGAGAAAAGAATTACTCCCATTTTTATGATTTCCTTTGAGGAGACACAAGCTTTTGGCTTTTCGCAGTAAATTCACCGTGAAGGAGCTCACATTACGTCAAAATGTAGCGTTTAATAATCAATCAAATCCTTTTCACATTCTCATTCTTGAATGGAAAACGGAGCTTGTTTCTTTCAAGGTAGAAGTTAGCAGATAGCCAACGTGATCACGACGAGTTCCATTTTTATGCAATGATAACTTTGTTCACAACTTGGTTTCCTTTTCTATCAGTAGGTCGCCGTTGCAACTAAATAGAAACCGAAATGCTAAACAAAATCTCGTGTTGTAGGCAGGAGATTAGAGCGATTTCGTGTTTCAACAGAATGTCTACATACTACACATAAAAAGTCCAGTTCTTTCTACATCTGTGAGCATTTCTTCGGCTTTTCCATTCGACCAAGTAGTTTTCTCTAGTTTTCTGATTTTTGAGCAGAGTGGAGTCATTAGTAGGGGGAAAGTGTTGTAAAAAATTGCCTTCTGTGTTGCCAGTTCCCGAGCCGGAAAAATGGAGAACGGGAAATTCTACAAAACCTCACGACATTCACGCAACTTTTCCTGTTCGCATCATTCTGCACGAAGATGGAGCATGTACTTTTGCCTTGGCTTTCCTCTCCAAAATATCATCATCGTATACGTCACATAATATAAAAAGTGAGAAAAGAAATACAACGCGAGAAGAAACTTTACTTATGTGGAAATAAGTTTTTCTACCCTTTTCCTTCTTTATCTGAAGAAAATAGAATAATTTTACCTCTTGACTTCTCATCTTCAGTTCTCTCTGTCGTTCGTAGAAGTCAGTCTGTGTCTGTAATGACCTCTGGTAGCTATGGGGACAAGTGAAGGATTGAGAGAACACTGTATTTTTCCCATTTTGTCGCAAATGCATGGGAAACACGAGAGAAAACAAAGAACATGAAGGGGAGTGTGTATTAAAGTATAATTCCATTCATAATGTACAATGGTGATGATGATGAAGTCTGGGAGAGTGCAATGAAGCAAGCAATATACATGGAACAACTGTGGCAGAAAATGGCAAACTTGTTCTCACACCATGCCCTAAAAATAATCATTTTTTTGCCATTTTTTTCACTCGGAAAGAAGTCTGCACGCTTTTCACCATCTAATGGTGAGAGTTTTGAGAGCATAAAAGGAAAACAGAGAACAATGATTGAACTCCGTGGAAAAGAGAGAAAGTGAGCACACACCCGAGTTGAGAAAATAGGTCCTGACATTTTCCATTTAAACAGTTGGGTGTGTTCACACTGTGTTGTTAATCAATGCGAAGAATTTTGCGCCCAACGAACAACGACGATGACGCTGTTTCTCAAGTTGGTCTTCACACAAAGAAGCAGAAAGGGAGACAATGCTCTTCTTACAACTCACTCACACTGCATGTAAACGGCGTCTTTGCTCATTCCGGCAGTATTATTTCCAAGTTTTCAAGTTGAGCGCAATATCGATGGAAGGAATGCTTAGTTAGGCAGCTCATTAAAGGGTCCGACCAAGCGTGGGAACTCTTTCAAGAAAGAAAATGGTACTCAGCACGAGGTTCCCCATCACCACCCTTTGACTCCTTCGGAATTTTAGAATGTAGCTAATGCTTACTATTCGTCAGAGAAATCCACATTTTTTCCAAAATGTGGCAACAACCTGTTCGGTTTTCACCTCTTCGAAATACATTGCGTGTAATTTGTATACTTTCTCCACTCCAACATGGATTACATACGTTTACGCAGTCACTGCGTAAAAATTGTGCTCCTTTCGTGTGCATCTATTGATCACTTGGAGGTGAAAGTTGAGCTACTTTATCCCAACAGTAACAATCGCGTATTTCAAGGAGAACTGCGCTTTTGTGATTTTTTTTATAAAGTCCACTTTTTGAGCCTCTTTCACGAGTACAGGATTTATACAGAGTGTACGGAAAAACATAGGATCATAATGCGAAGAGGACAGGGAGGGGAAAATGTGCCGTGAAATGGTGATTTATTGAAATATGTCAACTTCCTCACGACATACACAACCCTTCGTGTTCCACGCAGGGTATTGTCATGAGAGAGAAAATAAACCAGGAAGACAGGAGTTTCTATGCGAGGTGAAAGGATACAGGGCAAAATGAACAAGAGCATTCCCTCTTTTTGGGCTTGTCTTCTATTTGTTGTCCTTTGTGTGTACGTCAAGTACTGAAATATCGACTCGCCCTCGCTCCAACAAACTTACACACCGAATAATGCGTTTTTACCTGACTCCAGCAATAGAGTCGGAGAAGTCGTGATATATTGCCACTAATGGTCGTTAAAAGTACAGTCGTGTTTATGTTATATATACGTGGTTCCCTAATTAAACCGTGGTACGCAAATCCAATTGTTCTGACTCCATTTTCGAAATCATGATGCTACTAAGAAAATATTATGAAGGCCATTAATATATCAGGACGGAAAGGTCGAGTGGAAAGTTACTTACTGTTTTTATTATATTGTGCCTCATGACGTCGTCGTCTGCCCTTTGTTTTTCTCAGTCTGAAAATAAATTGTTTCCCATTTGCAACCCTTTTTTCTTTGTCCCGCAGCTCATCATCACTGAAGTAAGTTGTTTGTGGAGAGAGTGGCTGTGTTGTTTATTGTTATGCTAAATTTAGATGTGGAGAAAGCCTTCATTCGTGGGTGGTGTAGTGAAAGCATCATTTGCAAAAGTAGTCAAATTTCCGAGTGCACTCTCACAACTTTGAGCTGGGCAAGTCGGAGAATAAAAAACTTCTTTCTTCCAAGATTTACGAGTGGTTTCTCCAGAGCTAGTACTCAAATCAGCTTACACTTCGTTAGCATGTTTTTCTGTTGGTAATTTTACATGTGAGAGTTGTGAAAGTTGAAGTCTATGTCAGCCCACATGACTGAGGTCAGGGAAAGTTGTGGGTGGAGAATTGGGCAAGACGAGTCTGTAGTATTATCATTGCATAAAGGCTATTTCTTCAGTTGTTTTTTTTTTACTTTTGTTTTCACTTTTTTCAAAAAAGTATAAAGTTGTATTGTACAACGGGGTTTGTTCTCTTGTTATAACCACGAAACCTGTCCTTTGATTCGCGTTTCGAGTACACTTCTTATGAATGACATCGCCTGTAGCTTTCTCCGAGATACGTACTGATTCATTCACACATGTATAGACAGCGAACCAACCCATAAGCCTACTTATAAGTCAAGTCTTTCGTAGAGAGAACAAAGGGAGAAAAGAGTGAATAGGGATTTTAGCTGTCACACACATCATCACAATTGACAACTTTCGAAACTCACGAGAAAACCCTGTATTTTACGTGAGGCTTTTCCAGTATTACAATGTGGTGAGAGCCGAAACCTCCAGTTTTAGCTGGATGACAATGCAGGTTGAAAACCGGGATCACCACCAGCAAAGTATTGACGTATCTAATCTTGTTACTGTTTACTACTCGCAAGGTACGTCTCACTCGTCGGCAACCATCTCTAGATTAGATTCCTCTGGAACATAGCGAGTGTCTAATCTCGAATCTAAGAGAGAGTGCCCGTCCGTTCACTGTTCTGTAATGCGATTGCTTAACCACCTGGAGAAATACCGCAGATGGGAATTCTGCTCTGTCTAATAACATTTCTCATGCAGATGCTCTCACATCTCCGTAAAGGGAGGCCACACGTTTCCAAATGTCGAATGAAGATGAGCTTTACATTCAACCCGCGCGCTTAGTCCCAGCAAAAATTCTGTTATCGAGCTTTAACCATAATGATTTTTTTTCGAGGAGAGACAAAATTACTTGACTGGAGAAAAACTCCAGTCAAAACACAGCCTTTCCTGTGTGGAAGATGTGAGAGCGGGAGTGAAATCGAATCTGACACATTTTCACTCATCCATCCTCTACAACATTTTGTTGACGATTCGAAGGAATATAAGGCCTTCGGCAAAATTCTAGAGATTTGGTCCCACGAGGGTATCGAATTTGTTTGGTGGTCTCCCACCATACGGTATGCATTCTCTCTGCCTCATCAGCTATTAATGAGGCATGATAAATATTTGGAAAAAAGCTGATACCGTCGTCCTTCGTTTGATTATTCAATCTCTTCCTCCTCATTACCACTTCCAACTGCGATGCTTCCTTGTGAGAATGCAATGAGAGTGCGGAAATGCAGAGAAGGTCGAATTACATTTAATACGTCGCCACGAGCCATTTCAGCAGAAATCTAATTTCCAATCATTTCTCTCTCTGGCGTAAGCCGAGATTCGCACAGCTCGGCGAGAATCACACAACTCATTTCACGATGACGATGGGGGACGGAGAGAGTGTCATTCACTCAACTGCACGATAAGCTGTTCTCAATAGGTAATCTAATACTCATTTCCTCGTGTTTCCTCACTTTGCACACACATCATCTTGAGTGATGAGGAGGATGGAGTGAGACACACTTCGTTTCGCTGTGGTGCAATTCCACTAGGATCGGGAGAAGCTTTCACATTAGATCCGTAATAAAGGACTAATGTGACTGTGCAGAGATATATAGAAGCATTACATCTGGTGGCAGAGTGACTTGTCATGTTTCGTGAAACCTTAACAAGAGTGTGCAATATTTTGCGAATATAGATCAATATGCATTAATATGTACGTATGTATACTCTCTTAGTCCGTTTTGAAGCAACATCTTTAAAGAGATTGGACTGAGCAAGGTCTCCTACGGGAGAAAGCGAGTTAAGACGCAAGAGAAAGTGAGTGTGTGAAGAAAACTATAAGAAAAGCATTTAGAGACCGGGTTAGGTGCAGCTAGTACTACTTTCCCTCTCATAAAATCCAAACATAATGAGTTGAACTGGCTTAAGGGACCACTACCATCACATCTCACGATCAGGCACTTTCTTTTGCCGAGGTCTCATCTCCTTTTACTTTTACAGCACTGTCGTGCGTGTGTCTGCGTGTTTGGGTGAAATAGAGAGACACGGGGACTACGACGATTACAAGAGAATGTGCAACAGTGAGTCGTTGGTGATGGGAGAAAGAAAGGAGAGAAAAAATAGGATTTCCATACAAGAAAGGTAATACGACGTCCGTTGAATTTTCGATGAGAGTAATTCAAGGAGAGTTTTATAGGGTGCTGTGTAATGTCCTGTCGTATAACCGAACTCAAAGAGTGCATAGGTACTTTAGTAGTTTAGGTATGGTTTTGGTGTGTCCTTTTCAAGGAATGTCGACGACGGGTGTGTGTGGTGCATGTCGACACAACGTGTCTCATCATCGTGTGGCCATGAAGTATTGAGAAGAACGATCAGCATTCCATGCATGTCACACTAAAAGAGTGAGAGTGTGTCGGAAGACAGCTAATATAATGGACTTTAGTACATGAATTCCTATGTACATTTGTTTACTTGAATATTTTTTTCCAGGGTTGAAATCGTTTCATCCGAGAGTGAAATGTAAATGCACAGGGAGACGCCCATTGTCCAGGAGAGGAGACACTGCTAGTTCCTAGTATTTTGCGAGAAGGGAGAAAGTGAGAGAAAGAAAGTGTGATTCCATTTCTCTCTCTCTCTCTGTTGCTTTTTTTGAAAAGTTGAGTAGCGACCTAGGGAGAGCAGGGAAGATGGTAGGTTGTGATAAGGATGGATGGCTCACCTTACTGGTCATCGTGATCATGGGCTCAACACTCGAGCTGAGCTGCTGGGCCCGAAGCATATGCCCAGCAGAGATGGAAAGTCATCCTTGTAAGTGCGTGGTTAAGTCGGACGGAGTGGTGCTCGTTTGTGACAAGACGAAATTACATCCAGATGTGGAGAAGGCCATGAAAATCTTTCGGGAGAAAGGACCCATCGTCATCAGCTACCTAACTGTGAGACAGTCCCACGTGGCGAGGATTCCAAATGGATTTTTTATGGGTAAGGAAGGTGGAGGGAAGTTGTGTGAAGTCTTGCTCATTTTCACAGTGGGTCGGCTTTCAACCAAAGTGAGGGAGAGATAAAAATGAACCTAAACACGTTCATGTAACTACCGCACGAGCTACACAAACGATAAAGAAAATCAGATAGAAAATGTATGAAGAAAAATATGCAATAAACTAAATAACCACATTTTCCCACTCTTCCGGAGCACTTTCTCTTGTACTGTCTCATTGTTGTGCTCCATTTAGCTCGAAATCCGTGTAGAATATTGCGCCATATATTTTCCTCCTCTGGGGTCCTCTTCATGGGGTAGAGGACTCAGCAAAAAAAAGGTTTAAAAACCGTGTTTTCTCACACACACATCCATCTGAAGTGAGTTGCAAATAGAAAAAAGGAGCAACGTACAAAGTCAGGGGATTCAGGGGTTGTACATATCAGTCAATGTATCCACATGGAGAACCCTTTGGAGAGGTGGAGAAAATATGGTGCTTATCTTCGTTTGACTCGTTTATCATTATTTATCATTCATGCATTTCAAATGACCCATCCCTTTCGTAGAAACAGAAACCTGAATAATTCAGCAGAGTATCAAGAAATACATTTGTTCTCGTCGATACGAGGTTGAAAGCTGTGAAAGGAGAAACAAGGTGTTTGATGCAATTTCCGTTGTAAACTTCGTAATAAATGTTTTTTTTTGCGTTTCAGGTTTGGACATTCGACACCTCATCATCAGTAATACGGACTTAGCCGTTGTGGAGGAGTCCTCGCTGAGCGGTCTCCAGTCCAAGTTGGAGCTCCTTGATTTGCCACAGAATCGGATCCAGGCGATCCCGACTCCGGCACTCAAACATTTGCATGCCACGAGACTCCTCACGCTGAACCACAACAATATCAGCTACATCGGCCCGAAGGCGTTTGACGGGATGAAATCACTCGTCCGGCTGTATCTCTATGACAATAGGATTAGTCGAATTGACTCACAAGCCTTTGTCGGGCTCGAGAGGTATGTGGGATGCGTACATTGAAATCCTGCTGACTCTGTCATTTTCAGACGATGTTCCGAGAAAGAAAAACCTCTCATTTTTGAGACGTTTCTCATGCCTCTTTGTTCGGCCTGCGGAGCATTAGGAACAGCGTGACTTGTCAGAAGCCACGTGTAGCTCCGTATTTCAACATCAGTTCCAATCAAGTCTGTCCTTAATTTTGATTCAGAGCGGTGAACACCACTGCGTGCTACCTTTCCCCAAAGCATGCTCAATGCGTTGAGAAATTGTTTCGTCGTGCTTTGTTGTACACATTTATATGTTATTGGGTGTGGTTTGTGTGCGTACAGTCTCCTGTTCCTGAATCTTGGGGGCAACCACTTAACATCCGTTCCGACCGAGGCGATCAAGAGGCTGTCGAATCTGACGAGTTTGGAACTGCAGGAGAATCGGATTCAGAGCATTTCGGAACGAGACTTTGTCGGATTGAAGAACCTCGACACGTTGAAGCTCGCCCACAACTTCATTATGGAACTTGGTCCATTCGTTTTCAAGCATTTGTCAAAAGCCAGTCAGCTCGACTTGGAGGGAAACAGGATTCATCGGTTGGATAATAATGCCTTCAAAGGTCTCGAAGGTAATCCCCCTCCAGCACACTCCTACGTACACTTTCTTCCGCACAACTTTCTCTCTCGGAGACATTAATTTTTTTTGGAGTAGTAATGCATAAATTTCTTAACATTCTCACTTTCCCTCTGGAAGCATGTGTATACAAGTTGCTCAAGATGAAACGGAGGAATGTGCATGTTTTATTACTTCCGTTGAAATGAAATTCTCTAAAGTAAAATAATATGTGCTTTGCTCCCTCTCTCTCTGTTTAAATTTATAAAAACTTGTTTTTCTCTTTGCCTTCCTAATTACTCTGTCACTCACTTTAAAACTTTTTAAAGTTATTTTGAATTGACAGAGAGAGACAGAGAGAGAGAGAAAGTCAGTGAGTAGAGAGCCTTTAAGCATTACGAAGTTTAGTTGTCTCCTGGAGTGTGACTCCTCTATAATTTATGCTAAAAACAACTTTTTCTTCTTCTGTTCACAGAGAATTTGAGGTGGCTCAAATTGGCAAATAACAGTGTTCGTGAGATTCCCACCGAAGCTCTGAAAGGAATGCATAAGCTTCAAGAGTTTGACTTCAAAAAGAACAACATCTCTTTCATCAAGGAGGACTCATTTGATTTGTTTGGGAAAACACTCAAATTCGTTTATCTTCAAAATAACCAGTAAGTCCTCCGAGGAGGAGTCCCTTTTCCTCACAAGAATATTTCACTCGCATACACAGACTAACAC
The DNA here is from genome assembly GCA_027743745.1 of Alloscopus bannaensis. Taxonomy (NCBI): domain Eukaryota; kingdom Metazoa; phylum Arthropoda; class Collembola; order Entomobryomorpha; family Entomobryidae; genus Alloscopus; species Alloscopus bannaensis. Next base: position 56,772 of record JAHZMW010003869.1, read on the forward strand.
GAAATACAAGGGCGTACTCGATGATGAGACTCAACTTTGGAGCTTCGTGACTTTCGCCAAAGTACATCATCATTCGCTCACCAACCCGTGCTTTCATCATATGCACACGCATGAACAGGTCTTGACTCGAGTTGTTGAAACTCAAGGCTAATAAGAGGGCCGGAGAGAAGTCAAACGACGATCTTATTTCGAAAGGAAACCTACTAGGATCTAGAAATCCCGGGAGACTTCGAGAAGGACAGAGAAAGCAAGGGGAGAGGACACTTTGTTGGACGCATTCACTGATACGAGATCTTCATCACTCATGCAAACACCGCTCTCACATCAAAGACGACGTATATGAGTAAACACACGCTGTACATTACTGACCGTCATTGAATGGAGAGAGTCATCGAAAACAATTATTCTAGACACATCTCTGGAAAAAGCGAGGATACAAATGGAAGGCCAATGAGCAAACTTCGTCGACAATTTGACATTAGGCCACAGAATAATATTTGCTTACCAAAAGGAGAAACCTCTTCGGTTTACTCCCTTCAATTACATGCACTTCCCTCGAATGGCTAAACACACCTGATATTTTTTCTTGTAAGATGATATGCGAGGGAAAGTGGTAGCGATTTTTTTATCAACATTAAACCTGAAAGAAAGGTTCAAAAAATATCAGCAAGAGAAAGTAAAAAAACGAATGTACACAAGGCAGGCATCGTTGATATTGGCACAATCTCTTTAGAAAATTACATTTACAGGAAAATGGGCCCGCTTTCCCCTCATTTTATAGTGGCCGTGTGGTCTGTTTACTTTCTCGGGAAAGAGAAAACTCTGTCAGTTGAAGAGCTCATTTAATGCAAGGTATTCACGAGGAGACCACCTCGACGATGCCGATGAGACATTACTCCTTTTGTGCATAGCGACCACTATTTCGCGAATATCTTCAAGCAATATTAGCACTTCCTCCCCAAAAAATACAATTTCAAACACTCTAACAGATGGGGACTCTTGAATGATGGTTTCCTTTTTATCATATTTGTCTTCCTCTTTGTTCCAACACTAAAGTAGCTCAGCCATTTTCGATTTCAAACAGACGAACGGAGTGAAAATCCCGAGGGAAACGGGTTTACGGGTCTGTGTGCAATGCAGTCAGACGAGAAGAATTGAAGATGAAACAAAAAAGGAATTTACTTGTTGTTTTTTCTCCGCTCTGAAATCCTTCTCAAAGTATGTTGTAGAGGAGTACACTGATTGAACATCAATCTTATCATGATGCTCGTTATGTTTCCATCCACAGGATAAGCACACTCCCACTAACCGTGTTTGGAGAGATGCACTCCTTGGATCACATCTTCCTCGGAGACAACCGGCTCGAGCATTTGCTGAGAGATGTGTTCCAGCCCATCATTGACACAGTGCAGATCATCGACGTTCAAGGTAAGAGAAAGGTCTATTTACACACCAGTATTCTGACTTCCATTCGAAGAAAGTATTCTCCAAGATTTCGAGTGGAAATCCTTCCTATCTACGGGACTATACGATCAAGAAATATATCCCTTTCTTGCTTCCTCTGAAAGCGTTTTAAAGTGATGCCTTTTATCGTCGTGTTGCATCGGTTTGATTTTCCTTGTTGTGCTGTAATGTGCTTCGTGTGATTTACGCTTTCTCTCACTATCTCCAACATTGGATAATATAGAACCGCTCTCACGTCTACTAAAGTATGTCATTAAATTCTACTCGTCATTATATTCATTGGGCTCAGTGTGCCATAGAGACAGAGCGTGAGAAAGGGAAGTAATGCACGAACCATTTCGTAATGACCCTTTGCTTTCTTTATTTATCATAATGGGAGCAAGACTCCCCATTCCGCACTCTTTTTCTATACCCTTGAGTACCGAGTGGTGCTCTTTCCTGCATGTAATTCTTTGCAAAAGTATACAAGCGAGTAGACTTGTGTAGTGTTGCATTCCTTTTAATATTTCATCATAAAGTGAAAATTCACACAGTGGTCCCCCCTCTCTCTCTCTCTCACTTTCTCCAGCTTTTTCTCCCACTGCTGCTAGCTTCAAACGTGGTATGCGCAAAAAAAAGCAAGTGCTTGTACGTGCCTTTGGGTATTCTAACTCGTATCGAATTACGACTAACATTCGCCTCCTAGCTTTCCTCCTGCTGTGGCTCTTCGTGCTTTTGTATGGAAATTAATCAATATTGATGTAACTCCTCGGATCGTCGTCATCGTCATGTGTGTAATGTACGTGTTTGTTGTGTTTCCCTTTCGTAGGAAATCCGCTAATCTGCGATTGTGATCTTTTGTGGTACAAGCAGTGGCTCCAACAAAGGTTGGCTACGCATGAGTCGGCGCGAGAGGTCGTGCTCAAAACTCACTGTTGGACGACAAAGCCGAAACATGAGTACAGCATCAAAAACGTAAGTCACGTCTTGTCGCCTTACTCATTTAGGTGTGACAATCTAAGTTGCTCCTCTCATTAGCTGATTGAGACACTCTTGAGCAGACAGAGAAAAAGAGGTTTCAAAGTAACTGCACTCGGCCTCCTCACTTCGTTTGCAATCACAATGCTCAGCGAGGCGTGGACCTCGGAGAAAGTCAGAGAAAAACACTTTCCCTCCCTTGTATACCTTCAGGGACCTTTTCCCTAGTTAACAAGGTTACAGTCCTATTTCTTCTGGGAAAAGGTGTGCAGGGGCGGAAAGTACATAAAAGGATTACACTCTCTGATTGTGTAACGGATATGGAAACATGTTCTTCATAATATTTTCTCCTGGAGAAAAAAGGTGAGCCGCACTCGACTACCCTGCAGCGTGCGAGACGATCGTATCAAAAGAATTTTTGAGTGGGCTAACTCACCACCTGAGTGTTTTCTCCACACCTTTTTCGTCTCTTTTTTTGTCGAAGAAAGGCTCATTCCTTCCTCGCATACCTTCAAAGAGAAAAAAAATGCTAGTCAAAGCGGAAAAACCTGTGGCGCTATGTGTAGTAATATTTAGATTTACTGGCTTCCCAAAAGAGGAGGCAATGCCAGAATGGATTTGTGCAGGAAAAAAATCTATTCTTCTGGAAAACATGGAATAATGGCGATAATATGACGGAGGTATCTTACAAAAAGGCAATATTAGCACTTTATCGATATGCCTCTCTTTAAAGAATGGTTTAAAGTATAACAGCGTGTCCTTGGACAAGTCCCAAGATATTATGAACGTTATCTCAGCGACTGAATCTTTCGAACTCCATTTCCTGCCTCGTGAACTACATGCTCCCATATTCTCACTGCAATGTTGGTAATCAAGTGTAAAATGGTTGTGTTAAAGTGAAGAAAAGGTAATTTAAACAGCGCCGGGAAGGCCATCATCAACTTTAACCTTTGCCATTTGGCACCATACTCGACAAAGTGGGAACCGAGAGAGCGGTGTGGGTTTTCCGCTCGTCAGAAGATACAGAGACCACACACACCCAACAATTTCACCTACAACACGTGTGTGGTGTGCCATATTACTTCGAACATCAAAGTCTGACAAAAGTTATAGAGTACATGTCTTATATTATTCTTTTTCTTTCACAATCCCACACAAAGATTGATACACATTTTGGACTATATGTGGGATGGCGCATTTAGAAAATTGAAAAAAAAAACGCTTCACCACCAATTCTTCAGCATATGGTGACTCTCAATTCGTTTGTTGACCTTCCAACAAAAAAAATGTGGGGTGGTATGGTTGAGGATGATGCATCGATTCAATTCAGCGTGGCTCTAAGCTTATTATGCGGATAAAACAGATCCCACGAGTTTAGCCAGAGTGATTTGGTTACACACAATACTTGTTTTATGCCTGCTCCGCGAGGGAAGCGGTATGAAGTTACAGTAATTGCCGAAAGTGGACAGAGTTTAGATGAAAACACGAACTTGGATTCGGCTCCGAGCTGCTGAAAAATATCCTGCTGAGCACGTTTCGCATTTCCGTTACGCTGCGAAGTCTGAAACGAATATATTGACCTCATTCGCTGATGAAGGAGAGCACACTCGGAATTGTTTTTGTAATTACTAATGGAAACGGAAGATTATTCATTTACATTGAGTACTTGACGTTACGCATATTTTCAATCTTGACAGTTGCGCCATTCCTTGGTGCGTAGGCTGTTTACTATTGTGTTTGTATAACTATTTCATGGCGGACTGACGAGTTCTTTTTTGTAATGGCTTCCTTCACGTTGTCACACATTCTGCTGAATCCGATGAAACGATGACAAGTGAGAAATAATTCAAAGGGAAATACTTCACAAATCATCGTTTCTCCTCCCGTTTGTTTAAAAGCTGAATGCGTCACCTGAACCAGGAGCAGTTTGCTCTTCCGTATCGATTTCAGAGCGGCTTTTGTGGTCTCTACACTGTACCTCGAAATGCGACATGGGAAACAATAAATACTACGACTCTGCTATTGGAGAAAACGATAAAGGGCAAAAATAGGCGTATGTACATACAAACTTCCCATTCCTTAAATTTTCACAATCCACCAAAACTTCACACAATTTCCCGTGAGTTTTTTTTTGTGGCAACACGGAAAACTTGGTTTCTCCCTGAATCCATACCCTAAACCTAGGAGAACCGCTTTATTTTTCTTGAAATGAGAGAATTCAATATTCTATGCGAACAGTGTGAGTCGCGCCTCCCTGTCTCTGTGTGTCTGGAACTCAACCAAATAGAACACAAAACATAACCAATAAGCACGTCATAAATATTCCAATACATCTTGCTGCCAGCCGAGAGCGAGCGCCTCACTGACGTTCCAATACAATATTTTCTGTTGTGTAGACAACGAAGGTTGGCAAAATCCTAGTAAAAGTCATACATACATGATGAAGGGGCATCATGAATGACATGTGTATGGACCCTGACTAAAAATTGCACACTCAAACCCGATCAAGCCACACACACGTTCCCTTTTCTCATAGACTTCTCCATCTCGCATTGTGAGTGTGGAGTGCATGAAATGAGTCAGTTGTGCAGAAAGTAAGACATGAACGTGCGAAGTCCTTCATTTCTCCAGGAGCGTGGATTTTCAATGCGTGGCTCAACACGATGGAGGAGAAAGTGGGTTTCACTTTCTTTTTGTAGTCAGCTTGTTTTCCAACCTTTGAGATCGCCACGAGTCAAACAGTAGTCACCAAGAAGAAAAACGCCGACGAGAGAAACAAGTAGAGAGATATTCTCTTGATCTTGAGAGTTCGCAACATGTGCACTTCCTCCACAAACACACGCAACGCGAAAAGAAAGGCCATAGATAAAAAAAATGTGCGAGCACACCAAAAGAATCTGATATCGACAAGCTTTCTCAACTCTTTCAAAAAAAGCCTCTCTGGAGAATAACCAAGAGAAAACTATGTAGGACGAAGTGTATTCATGGAGAAAGCGTATTATGTATTTTCAACGAGAGCGAGAAAGCAGGAGTGGAAATTCGTATGCACTCACCGTCACAAGTGGAGGACACGAGAGCATGTTGTGTCCTCCTAATTTCTCCATGTGTTCGAGGTAAAAAAAATTGCCATTTCCCTCGCTTTCCAGATATGAATGAAAAACGTCTTCGGATTGGAGAAACCTGATTTACAAGATAAAAATCACTTTCACCCACTCCTTCTCTCTCTTGTCTGGCCATCTTTGCTGGCGCCACACATCATCCATGTGTCTTCGCTCCACGGTTGAGAATGGAGCGAGACATTTTCTCCATTAGGAAAAGAGTGAGCGACGAGCATTTCGCGAGGGACTCATTCCCGGAGAAAGTAGAGTAGACGGGATTAAGTAACCCGAAACAAGTGGGCCACCGAATGTTTGTCAATGTGGAAGGCACAATATGAAAGTTGATGATTTCTCTTGGCCTTGGGAGTGAAACTTTGACAAAGAAACAGCAACCTCGCGCGTGTACTTATGTGTGGTGGTGAAGATGCAAAATGATTTGAATCAGGACAAATTGGTTGTTGTCACATGAGTAAAGACTCATGAATGAGTAATGACAGAGGAAATAATAATGTATGATGCAAGTCACCGACTATCTAAGGAAACATCTCGAATTTCTGCTGAAGTCACAATCATCATAATGACGTGTATCCGCGCTGCTTCAAAGCTTTCCAATCTCCGTGTCTAACAATGCCTAACAAGAGCATGCATAATAAATTCTGACGTTCTAGAAGCAGAAAAGCACAACAGAGTCACCCCTTTTCCCTTTTAATTGACTCAATCAATTGCTTGGATTTCGTGCATTGGGAGAAACCAGAGAGATTTGTTGGTAGCCTTTTAATCTTGTGATGTACGTGACGTAAATGAAGGATGACAATTAAAGAGTTCAGAAATTTGTCACAGCAATAAAATGAGAACCAGTGGGCTGAAGAAAATCCCAAGGAAAATTGTCTTGTGTAGCGAAAGCATACTAAAGTTGTCATGAAGTTGTTGAACATGTCTGATTCGATCCAATTTCAAAACAATTTTAAGTGTGCTTTACTTCACTCACCAATTGAAGATCAAGGAGTACACCTTCGCCAATATTGGAAAGCACGCTCACCAAATGAATACGCCTTCATGAAAAATACACCGTTTCACCCCATTGTTATGCAAATTATTTCGAGTAGATACGCTGTCAATGAATTACTTTCACTGATAATTTTCCAATGTTCGCGTTTCAAGTTTGGAACAATTATGATTGGACCGTGTTTGTGTTTCCAAGCGTGAGAGGAGTGCCGCACTCTAAAAAAACTGTGACATTTGCCGAGCGCCAATCTGTATTGACTTCTTTGTTCCTTTGTTTCAGGCCCCACTGGAGAAGGCATGTCCAACAACGTCCCTTGGAACACCGACTTATGTCAACAGCCACGGCTTCTGGCTAGTCATTGTTGTGGCGAAAGTGCTTACTTTTATAAATTAAGTCTCGTACACTTTGTAGGAATACACTTGTCGTGTTTCCCGCGGACGTATACTGTATTCATTCAATCCTCATCGTTTCGTCGAGTTGTCAAGGAAAAGGAGAGCGAGAAATTTTGTCGCGTTTCATTATGACTTTACAAGGTACATAAAAATGTAGTCCGTGCATTAGCAATGCATGTTGTGTTGAGTCTTTATCACAATGATTTTCTAGACTCGTGAGTTTTCCATGTGCCATAATGTTAAGCTCGTTTTTATGTCAGTCCTGTTCCAGTGTGCGACATGAGCATCTCTACATTTTGCACACTGCCCCATCCCCACAAGTAGTCGTGTTGCTATGAAAAACCCGAGTGAAAGTCTCTCCTGCATATTAAAGCTTTCTCCTTGAATTAAACCCGTATCATTTTGTTTGATTACACCATCACTCAAAAATTCACCTCCGAATGCCGAACTGACTGCCGAGAGTCACAAAAAAATCTGTGTCAATGAGAAATGCTTTTTTGTATTGCGAAAGTTGTTTTCCTTCACATTTTTTGGCGAATACAGCATCATTATACCATGTATTGTTGTCACTGGTTCAAGATTTTGTATTCAAATATCTGTGAAAAGCGAAATGAGCCAGTCATTTATTGCCAGCTGGAAGAAACTCAGGATGTTACGCCACATTGTATTGATAACCTTGTAACATTCTTTTAGCCTCATCCTCCTCGTTCCAATAACAGTTTGTACAGAGTGCTTTCTCCGTATGCATAAACTTCAAAGAAAAAAAAACGTTATATCCTGTTGAAACTTAAAACCTGTGCGTATCGCTCCAGACAGCCTTATCGGCTTTTTATCTCTGCTCCCCGAAGAGAGGGAGATTGAATGCGAGAGAGAATGCATATGCAGAGATGTATAGCGTAGGTTGGAGTTGTGTGTGAACATTGCTATTTAATCAGAGCTCCGTCAATCAAAAGCACAATGGGAATTTGCTTACGATCATCCAATCAAATGGAGAACTTGACTTTCATGATGTCAGTAGAATGGAACAAAGGAGCGAAACCTGCCTCAATTACACTTTCTCTCTACTACCGAAGGAAAGAGTCAAAAGGTGGTCTGCATCCCATACAAAATCCTGATCAAAGCTTTTCTCCAACTCTTGGTTTATCTAACCCCGTGTATTGATTCCCTCTGCTTGTCTTTTATATTGCAAACTTTTTACAGCTCATAACGACAAACACACTTCAACTCTGCCACACACCAAGGAGAGTGTGTGGTGTGGCAGGCAGTGTGAACAGAACGCAATTTCTCTCCTTTCACTTTAGATGATCTCCGAGGGAAAGCTATGAGATTCTTCCCTCTTTCTTTTCCTTTTTGAATCTGTCAGTCACAAAATCTGTTCATCAAAAAGAGTTCCTTCACTTTTCACGGCTACACACAGGAGAGAAAGCGGCGTGTCATTTGATTAAAAGTGCGAACGCCAATGTTTTGTAATATTGTTGCACTTTCCCTCTCGCTTTTGCTGCACTGTCCACGTCTTTGTGTCTCATTGTAACATGGACATTGTGACCATCATATTTCGACAAGTTGAAAACTTTTGTTTCTCACGTTACAGAGAACGAGCTTTAAATGTTTGTAAGAAAGCTGTTTCCCTTCCCTTTGTCTACTCTGTATATAAAAAACAATGTACTACGCCTGATTTTAGAAGTGTACGCAAACTTTTCAACTAGCGGCTTGGAGGAACTGATTGAAACATTAGAGAAAGTCAGCAAAGTTTGAGAAAGATGAAGTTTACCCTTGTCGCATCACTACCGTATTGTACAATGTTGATAGTAATTTCACAAGATACGACTTCAGAGAAATGACGGTATCACAGCACGCGTAGAAACTCAAGCATCAAAGAATACATATCTGTCCGACCAAAATGTAGTTGACGGTCGTAAATTTTACTGTAGAGACTCGTTGTTACAAAGTGTGTCACTTATTATTCAATTCTCTCTCTCCGTGTCGCGTCGACGTGTATATTTGCGGAGAAAGTGAAACCTCTGGAAGCAACAAAATATTCAGTCTCCGTTGTTGTAGCCAGTGGACGTTAAGCGTAGTGTAGATCTAGCGTATTAGAACTAGACTTTTAAAAAACTGGGTGGTATTTCGGTAATTACCGTAAAATATTATATTCTACAGTTACATTACGTGTATTTCTACACCTCACGAGACTCATACATCAATCTTTCAGACAAGCAAATGATTTGTGTTGCGGGAGGTAAAACAATGGTGTACTTAAAAATATTTTCTAGGCTAAGTGAGTATGAGTGAAGGAGAAATTACACAGGAGTTTGAGGGTGCTGACAATGATGAGTTTGGTAACTACTAAATACGTTTGTCATAAATTCATTTTACTTGCGAAACAAACACACCAAAAAATACTGCATACATACAAGCTCCATAAACTTGCACCACAGAACAAGTGACTTTCTCTCTCTATCTCTCTCTTATATTTTTATACTGAAACCAGGGCGTATATATGACTAAAACAGAAAAAAATGTACCGTGGTCGTTGTCTGTAGTTTGGTGCAGGTTTGTGGAGCGGATTTTTTGTTTTCTTCACATAATATTTAGTTTGAACACCCGAATTCTTCTCATCGAGAGGAGGACAAATACATGAAAAGAAAAAACTCTTTCACTGTCAAATAAATAGAATCATGTCTGGGTGTGACCATCAGTCTCTCTTCATGTTTAAGCGGATTACGTTTGTGACAAAAAGAACTTCTCACTTTCACTCACTCTTTTCACAACTTTTGATTTCTTTCCTATGTAAGCGATGACAGAGGAGAGAAATGAAAGGAACTCTTCTCATACATATTGTTACGTAAGAATCTCTCTGAGTCTTTGGTGATTCAGAAAAGTCACTTATTCCATCCTACACACTTAAAAGGAAATGCCGTTTTGATTCGATTACAATGGATGGGAGGAAACGATAGAATTCTGGAAAAAAACTGCTGTTATAACTAATAATTCAACCATATCATTAAATGTACCTATGTGTAATGTAAAGTCTAAATGTGCATGATACACACACACATACCTAAATTATACACCGTTCACGTTTTTTGTTCAACTTGTACCGATTTACACTACTAAATACCATCTCTGTAAATATGAATCTAGGGAAAATCTGTCGACGATTTCCAGACTCACTGAGCGTTTATAATTGCGTCTTGGGAGTTCTCTAGTGTATCCCGTGTATAATTATAAAATGAATAAAGTGTGTAACTGGTTCGTTTACGCAAAAATCACGAGAGCAACAAGCATCAATTAAAGATAAAAAGAACTACTATGATGCAAAATATTATATAATGACTAGGAGAATCCATGATGAGTAAATTATGAACTAATATGATCATGTTACATAGAGTATGACCTTATTGCGTATTATATGTATATATTATTATATCGTTTTCAAAGTTGATGTAATATGTACTACAAGCAAAAAAACCAAAAAATAAAAGCACCGTAACAAATTTAAAAAAGATTGTGATGAGAGATCTTAATTTGACTACTTCATTTGGTGATAGTTAATCAGTAAGCAGTTCAAATAATGTTGTGGATGATTATCGATCGTACCTGTGAATTCAAAGGTGAGATTATTGACGCGATTCACGACCACAGTGACGTTGTCCATGCCAGTCTCTTCGATCTCGGACAAAGTGTAATGAACGCCGCTGTCCAGTTCAATGGTTTCCAAGGGACAAAGATCATTCTCTGTACATTCATCGCTTGCGGATGGAGGCGTTACAGTGTCCTTCTGAAATCTGTGTGGAAAACAAATCACCATTGATAAATTGTGTGAAGAAATTCTTAAATGATGTCGATTGCATATTGTCTTTACCTCGATATCCACTCCTTTCGCGCTGTTTCCAATGAGGCATTCCTCCAACTGAGCGGAGATTTGTTTCGAACAATTTTCTCCTTGTACCAGTCGCTTCCGTGGATTTTCGGACTGCTGCTGTATGTATGCTCGAGCTCCTTCAAGTTGTCGACTGCAACGCACACGAATGGGAATTGGCCGGGCGTTTTTTGTTTGCATTGTTGCAACAAGCTTCGAATAGGATGCCAAGGCTTGTGACCATCTTGTTTCTGGTACAACTGGCTCGAACACTTCAAATCGGATGGCATGAGGGACAACTCGGTGATGAAGTGATACGGAAGAGGAAGTCCCTGAAACAACATGTAATAGAAAATTAATGAATTAGCTCTTAACTGTGTAAAGGTTTTTGAATCATTTCGTTATTAAAAATGTCTCACGAGCGTGCAATAGCAGCAGTGGTTATGACACGTCGTCGTTGCGTTGACTGCGTATGCAATGGGGCACTCTGGATTTTGAAGGAGTTGTAAAAACTTGCTCCGGTCCGTTACCGTGTTCCCTTCTGTGATGAGGGAGTGGTTCCAGCTCCCATTCCGAAGGGCGTAGTAGGTGCCACTGTCGTCGGCACAAATTTGCGCAGTTTCAGTTGTGTAGCATGCTTCCACCTCCTCAGTTTTTGACGCCACGAACTCGCCAGTGAAGAGAAAATGTGTAATTATTGCAAACACGAGTGGCGTCCAACAGTTACCCATGACGCCGACGTACTTTCGTAGCAATGGGATTATTATGTCAAATTTAAGGGAAATTTGCTTTTAACGCATTTCAAAACTAATGTGGATTATGCAAGTTTGACATTTGCCAAGGAAAGGAATGCACATTTTAGTTTGGCCAAGCAATTGTTGTGACTACGGTCCAAGTCTCAATGGTATCTCACGGGTTGTCTTTTTCGGTGGACATTGACTCGTTCTGAAACGGGTTGCCATGGAAAATGGGTGGCCAACAGAGCATACACAGTCTGCATGTACCATCATCATTCATTGCCAATGCCAAATACCATGTTCCCCGTGTGTGCGTTCCTGGAGTATTTGCCATGCACCACAAAAGCTCTCGATAACTTCAGAGAGCAATGCCAGCGGAAGAAAAATATTTGGTATCATAGTTTTATGTAAAAGCTACAACAATATATTATGATGGTGGACGAAATTAAGGATGTTAATACCGACAATGCATGCTTCGACTTTGTCAAGTTTCAAGCTCCATTATCTAGTGGATTTTATGGTGTATTGTTATTTTTCAAGAGAAATTATTCTTTGTACATTGTCATTTGTTGGTTAGCTAATTTGTCACTGACACTACCATCAATATACTATTAGCCCCGGGTCTAATTGTAATCTAATTGCAATTGTCTCTAAAAGACATCAGAACTAACATAGGTATGTATAACTTATGTAACTGAAAGGATGACTGACACTTAATTCGACCGCTTGAAAATCATCTTTATAACGTCACATATATTACCAGATTACACAAGAGTTTGTGAACAGATCCAACTAAGCCATTTGAGCTAACGATATATTTATGTTTCATTAAACGATAATGATACAGATTCATTTTTAATAAATTATGTATAGTCTTCAAATGGATTTTACTCGTTTCCGCCTCTTCCCCCTTGGGGATGCGAATAAAAAAATACTTGTAACCCTCGCTCTCTACATATCCATATGAGATGAACTCGACGGGTGTTCCGGGCTGTGCTTTTGCTTCTTCTTCTTTTTCTCCTTCTTGCGCTTCTTCCTCTCCTTGTCATCGTCATGACGCTTCTGCTTCTTGTGCTTCTTTTCAGCGGAGGAAGCAACGTCGGACGTTGCGGCAGACTCTTGATGACTTGGCGTGTCGCCAGGTTTGTGTTTGTGCTTCTTGTGCTTATGCTTCTTCTTCTGTGGAACCTGATTCATCAGTCGATATTGTTCTGGGAGCTGAAATTAATTAAAAAAAGCAACCAAAGTCATTGCTCCGTTCGGTTCCTGAACTGATAGCTAAATTTAAAAAAATGTAGTATAATTTTTTTAAAAAAATACCGGTCCAGGATGCAGGCGGAAGCCAGAGAGCTGCATTGATGTCAACGGTATAAGCTCTTTGCCGCCGATTGGCGGTTTTTCAATCACAGATCTTAAGGAACTAAAACAACAATGAAAACAAATTAATAATGATGACCAAGATAAAGTGACGATTACTCACGATTTACAACGTTCTCAAAGGAGCTGAAGTGCTCCAATTCTACCTGTTATCTAGATGGCCAGGGCTGTCAATCTGACCTGGAAGATTTGGGAGGAAGGAAGACAACGTGTCCCTCACTTTGCGACCACTGGATTTGTTGTATGAGTGTTCCAGACCATAGTACGCCATCAAATTGGTAGCACCAGTGAGCTCGCTTTCCGCTGTAACCAAATAACAAAGCAAACAATTAAATTACACAAACGCCTTCCTACACCGTCAACTTGACTACCTTCCTTTTAATAATGACTCACTTGGAGGCTCCTTGATAAGATAGAACGGTCCAGTGTGAACAATCGAGGGGTTCTTCCCGAGAGAAATCGTCGTTTTCAGAGTACCCGTCGAGTCCTGTCGCGGGACCACCGGAGAGCGAGATCCTCGGGGTGATGACTTCGGTGAGTACTGCTCCACCTTGCGAAACTGATCACTCATTTTGGAAGTTTTCGTTCCGAACTCCGTAGCACACAGGTCAAGGAGTCACTCCAATTTCAGCAATTTATTTCTTGCTGAATCTACAAATCAAACTGATGTGTACAAATACGAGGTTATCTTTGTACTGCACACGACAACTCTGTAGCAATCAAAACAGGGAAGCTCCAAGATGATTTTGTGTATCACATCGGATCAGCTCTCGTTGAAGACTAAATAAGAAAAAATATACACGGTACAGAGAGCTCGTTGTGGAAGAGTTGGTGGAGTTCTCTTGTCGTCTCGGCTTTTCTCTGTGTACATCACATCACACAATGCTACGTTATACTCGACTTTTTTACTTGGGCGTCCTCTCCTGTACTTCGCTCTGCTCATATTCTCCCTGTGCTATAGGATTTCAAAAGCAACTGTAGAGCTTGCAGTATACTAGCAGATATATTCTTAGATGTTTCAGACGAAAACTAGATAGATACATTCATACATATTATAGACTTTATAAGAACCATGCAACATGCAGAGAATTTTTACTCGTTTCACTATATACTGGGTGTCGGGTGTATTATCGTTGAGCAACAAAGTACGGCGTAAGCGTGAGCAAAATGTATTTTTGCACTACTTCTGTAGAGAATCTAAGGAAGCATAATATTCAATCGTTTCGAAACTTCTAGTGCGAGTTTTGACAATTTTCTGTGTAGGTATTTTAGTAGCACTTTAATTTTATAATTCATAAGGAGGTACAACAAACAAAAAATGGTTATCTTAACACTTAACAAAAATGTACATGTGGGTTTTACGCAAAATTATTATCAAAGGTATTTTTAATTCATTTAAAAGACTCCGCTCTCATCTTCTCTCTGACTGTTGACACATTAATCTTCCCACTCAAAGCGAATTTGCTCGGTGTACAAGGCCTCCTCCGGTAACTCTCGTGGGACAGCAGGTCCAACAAAGTCGTACACATTTGGGTTGATAACTGTTCGTATAAACGGTCGATACGGGAATGGATTCCACTGTAATCCGTAGCCTGCCTTGATCATTTCTTGTCCAACATCAATAGTCTTCTCACCCTCGGTTATCAGAACTTTCACGGCGTATGGTCGAGGCTCAAACACAGTAAAGTCTTCATGCGTCTTTTCTGGAAGCCTACAAATTTCACAATCGAGCATAATCTTCAAACGTCTAGGCAGTAATTAGTTAAACCACGAGACATCATTAGATTTGCACAATCAATTAATTACCCGTGCTTCACGATTATCATCACTTCCTTGTCCAAGCAGAGTTCCTTGAAACGGCTGACGGCAGCATTGCACCAAACAAACCACACAGGCGACACCCCAAAAAGAGTGCCCTTGAATGCCTTTTATGAAAACCCAAAATCAGTTAAATACCGTTCTGTCCGTTCTACACAACATATCATTCGTTGTATTCGTATGTGAATTCAAATGTACCGCAGTGCAAGCATGGCAAAATCGGTCTGGAAGCTTGCACACGTCTTTCAAGCCCACCGTGTGCTTTTCGCCCGTGTCAATCAACTGAACTCGAAGCTTCGTCGTGACGTCCTCTTCATCAACACTTGCCAGAACAATTGCTCTCATCCACCTCTCATTAACTCTGGCAGCAATTAGCTCAATTTGCTCAAAGTAGTTGCCTCCTTCCACTTGCAGACGCTTGTATCTTAATCCTGCCTGAAGAAACATTTGTAGCTTGTCCTCAAGGCGTTCCGCTGTGTGGAGGAGAACCACTTCCTGATCCTTGCTGGCAAAACCGTCAGGGCACTCCAGAGCATGAAATCCGTAGTAATAATCTTCCGGGTCATTAGTATCCGGTGGAGGAGGAGCCTTCTTTGGCTTCTTTTTATCCGTTTTGTTAGTCAATTTCTGAATCATTTTCATAGCCTTTTTCGTAGCCAATTCCCTAGCCGTCTTCGCGTCCATTTTTTTAGCCGCTTTCTTAGCCAAATCTTCAGCCTTTTTCTTTGCCAATTTCTTTGCCTTTTTCTCGGCCCTTTTCTCCTCCTCTGCTTTCTCCAACTCCTCTTGCAGTTTCTCCACGCGCTCGCAAAGACAGTCAACTCCTTTTGTTGGCTTCATGTAAAACTCTGACGGAGACACGATGCTCGTTATAGTACACAATACATGCGCTTCTGGAGTCATCACTGGCTTCGGTGGAAGTCTCGAAGTACGGACCATTTCTCGACGAGCTGTTGCCCCATAAGCGATCTCTGGATGCTCTGGAGAAATAGCATTATACATAATTACGTTATTCGTTGCTAAGTGAGACGTTTAGTGACGGAGGGACTTCACGAACCATTTCCATGAGTAAGGGGCCAACTTACTTGCAGCGAACACGCCTCCAGTGTGCAACTCATGCCCGTAAACACAAGTTTTGCCTTTCCAGCAAGTTCCCGAAAACCCGTCATGAAATCTGCATGGGGTATTTTTAGTGCCCCCTTCATTGATTCGATATCCTCCAGCTGCCACGCCCGGATCGTCAGGGTCAACCAATCCTACGTCGTTGTCGTAATCATCGCGCATTGGGTTCCAAGCCGCGAGTAAACGGTCCAGTTCCAGCTCACGTTCCCTACGATCCCTTCCTAGATCATCCTTTGATCCCTGAGTCATAAACTATTAAAAATATAAACACAAGCAAATAACCAAATAAGAAATTGTCTAAAAGAGCAAAAAACAGCCCATTTTATATGAACACTATATCTTGTCAGCACGATTTTCACGAACATCATCTCCCACCGTCGGCAGGATGTTGGGTGGAGATGACTCCTCCATAGGGATCAGCGGAAAACACTGGAATTTCCTAAAAAATAATAATAAAAAGTTGGCCAAATTAATATATTCTCCTGGCCAAAACCACCGCAGAAATTCAGAAAAAAGAAGGGAACGGAACATAAACACCTCGTTGTGGTCAGCACCTGATATCTCAAATATGCAAATTTTTCGTTCACAATATTCGCCAGCCAATCCCCATCGCATTAACTCGACTCAATCAAAAAAATTTCATGCAAATTAAATTCGCAGACATTTTCAATTCTTTCGAAGCTCACCAAGAAAAAAAACTTGTTGAAGCACTACGAAAAGTTCGAAAACGGAATCCGCTTGCAAAATCCTTAAAATTCTTTTGTAGCTCGAGTTTTAGATTTTACGTTTTTATTTGAAATTGGCGCGCCACTGATACCCCCTAGGTAGGAGAACATTATGCACTTGTTTGAGACAAAGGACGAAGAAATGCTGTTTTAGGTCATGTTTCATGATTTTTTAATTAGATGTGTTGAAGGTGTAACATTTCTAGCCGTTTACCCCGGAGTCTGCTATTTCTGGTGATGATGACAGAGGCTTAATAAAGTTTAAAAAAATATTTGCACGGTGAAATGTTGAATTGTAAATAAAAATTTTATTCAAAACCTTCTGTTCGTTAAAATTAATAACAAAATGTAGGTCGACGAATGATTATGCGGGACATACAGAGTTGACAGTAAAATTCCATTAAAAACTCTTTCGCCAGTGCTTTTTCACCTGCTTCCACCAACTTTCTCTACACAGTACGCAGCAATTACAAAATGAATGTTTCGACTAACAACAACCTGTTGAGTGCTTGATTGATTGGACAACAATTAAACAATCGACTACCAACTAATGCCAAAGCTACATCTTTATAAAACTCGTCTAAAAATGCGGTCTACGAATTAGCTTTAAAATATTAATTAAAAGTACACCGCATGTTTCGTTTCGTGTGGGTCGACAATTTTTGGTGCGGTTATTGTTAAAAATTATGAGTGAAAGCAAAGACGGGAGGACAAAGACGTTCGTTTAAACGTCACCACAACTTCGTCTCTGAACGCGACGATATAACTCACACAATGGCAAGTGTGCTCCTGCTGTTAAACCACTGAACAAATGTACCATCACCATGACCACCGGTGTGTGCGATGGTATATGGTTTACAAACCAAACTCTCGCGAAATGGGACCGAACAGCCAATACTTAAAAGCAATCTTTGCTTCCTTGGCTATCGTCCTTTAGAGTTGTCAATGTCTCCGTCGGTCCCTCCATCCCACTCGTAGTGGCTCAAATATGACCATTGCGTCGAACTATCGGGGTTTTGTCCCTTCTCCGAGCTTCTACCGGCGGAATGTCGACTTCCCGAAAACGAGTTGCGAAACTGACTGCTCCTCTTGACGTCGCTCTTCTTCCTCCTGCATTCGAGTGATTGCCAAAGTACGCGTTTTCACACGTTGCTTTTCCAGCTCTTCGGCCTACAAACAGGGAGTAAGAAACAGCGTTAATTAATGGAAAACAAAAGAGATGTTTTGCTCACACTCTTTGCACACAGTAATTATTAAAATGTACCTCTTCTCGACTCTTTAAGCTGACGATAAAGTCCTCCTCGGCAGAAACTGCCAGCGTTCTCAGTTTTTGCTTGTTGTTCTTTTTGGTCACTAGCGTAACATTAACTATGCCATTGCCATCTTCCGACTCTGTAAAATGTACAAAAAATGCGAATTACAGTCATTTTTATTTTACGTTCCTCGTTTCAGCGGCGCGATAACACTAAAAACCTGTACTAGACAAATCATTATTACCAAAGGCTTTCGAAGTTGCACTCATTGGAACGGGGAGATCCGTTTTGGCGGACTTCATCGAAGCCTGATTTGCTTCACTACACATTTTGTCAAATGCTGCCAAAAATTCCTCGTCCTCCAAATTTCTTGAGGGGTCGTCCGCTTTGTGCTCGATTGCTTCAAATTGTTCGTAAATGTCTGTATCATCAAATGCCTGAATCAAAGTGTTCAAAGTTCAATTGTTAAAAACATACTATCGTATTCAAGTCTCAGCGCTTACACTTATAAATCATGTTCTTACATCTTTAGTCTCGTTCTGTTCATTCACATTTTCAACCTCTTCTGTTATCCGAGTGAGTGTACTGGCAACTTGGCTGGAACCACTGGACGATCTTTTTAACCCTGCAGCAAAGAATATCTTTTCAATTAAGCGGCTTTAATTATGTAAATTGAGTGCTAGATAAAAATCTTCTAGAATCTACGATAATCTTGACTGTATTCGATTTTCTCTCGCCTTTGGTATTTTTGGTGTTTCCAGGCAGCCTCATACACTGTGTCTGACTGTATATTGCATTCTTGACCTCCTCGCTTTTCACCTTCTTTCTAAGGGATTCGTCCATTTCCTGGATGTCCCGTTCTGCTTCCTCGATCGTCTTGGCAAGTTTCCATCGGTTTCGCAGTCGTCGAAAGGTTTCTTCAAAGTATTCCTGCACGGAATGGGGAAACTCGTTGGTGTCCCAGTGGGGCAAATTGCGTTTGTACACAAAGTATCTCTGTTGAGAAAACCCCAAGATACAAAAAACATGTTACATTTGAGCTTAACGCGAAGCATCTTCTCCAGTATGATGTGTAAAAATTGCTTTTCGTCTGACCTGAAAATATTTGAGAAAGAAGTTGAGCCTCCGCTTGGAGTTACTGCTGGTGAGGTAGTCCCCACAAACACGGAGCATTTGACAAAGCATCCTCACGCGGTACAAATTGTCTGGAGGGTCCATTCTCGTGAAGACGTCATCTTGGTACGTCACCCCGTACGAAATTAGATAGTACCATATCTGAAGTCAAGAGTTTTAAACCCAAATGTCATAATGCCCCAATTCGCATTCACAATACAGAATTTTCGATTTTTTCTTTAAAACAATTAAAATCAACTAACATTGAAGAGAGTAGTTGTTGAAATAGCTTTGTACGTATAAATGTACGCCAGGTACTGACACGTAGCCATCCTATAATTATTTAAGTCGTCAAATTCGTAATCACATCCTAGCCTGATTTGCTCGGTCAGGTTTTCTATGACGGCTGTGGTACAACTTGGCTGTAAGCAGATTTTACGGGAGGTCAGCATTAGAAAGTTCACTGGCATACCAAAAGATTGTCAACTTCAAATTAAATGAAATGTACCCGGAATTTTCGTAGCGCAGCTAGAATCGCAGCTGCGGACTCCATTTGCACAAAATTAAACTTCCAGGGTGAACTCAGAATGCGGACGACAATTGCAGAATTCTATGCAATACGAGAAAAAGAACAAAAAGCATAGATAAATGTGATCGACTGTCTAATCCGCATCATCGACTCCAATTTTTGGCTGTTATGTTAAACCAACCTGATCAACGGACCAGTCCAGTAACTTCAAGCAAGTGTCGGCTCTTTCCAACGTGCCTTTGCTCAAATCAATCCACAGCACATATTCCAAGAAGGCTACCATTGGCTCCTTCTTGATTCGATGAATTGCGCCTCCCGCTGGAGGACAGATGTGGTAGTACGCACTGTCGAGCATGTATACGTATCGTGGTTCCAGATTGCAAACAGTCTTCTTTCGGAGCATTACCTCCTGCGCAATCATAGTAATGCTTATTTAAGTTATTATATTACATTCAGGTTTTCTTTTAAAAAAGCACCAGTACTTCAACAACTGCATTTTTGAGTTTGTAAAACGCACCAAATATATCTTCATTCGTCGATGACTGTCAGAAGCAAAAACAGTCTCCTGTAATAAACCAGCAACAACGATTTGTACCAAACATTTGCTCAATTTGCCATTGGAGCTGATAGTAATGTTCGTCATACTTACCGTACAAGCTCCCGTCGGTGTCGTTTGTTGTTGAAACTTTCAGCAAATTCTATCGCAGCCTTGTCAATCATGCTCTTGCTAACGCAATTTTGTAGAGTGTCCAGGTAATTCAAAAAGGCCTGCCGTTGTGGAGGAACGTTTGTGTCCTTGGATTCTGTGGTCCCTTTTGTATCTTCATTATCTGTTGAAGACAAAACGACAACGTAAAACATGATTTCTCAAGATACCACAAATCTACTTTTCGCTATCTCACCTAATCGCATTGATGGAGGCAAGTCACCATCGATATCAGCAGGTATCATCTCCTCCTCTGGAGTTTCCTTCTCTTGGAGTTCCGCCTGCTCCAAATCAGGATCGAAGTCGTCAAGCATTTTTTCCATTTCCTCCAGCTTCTTTGTCTGCAATGTCAAACAAACCGGATTAAACACTAGTCCACAACCTTGGGAAACTTTGATTCGTGAGTATGATTTGAAAGCTTTGCAACTGCTCAATTTCTAGAATCACTTGCAAACGCTCCGTGTATACACAAATGTATGGTATGTAAAATCTATTGCTGAGCCAGTTGCTTACAAAAGTGCGCAAATCCTTTCATTTTCCTTTAACACGATTTTAACTTACTTTCTCTTGCATTTGCAGCATGTTATCACGGTACACAACAGGTGGCAGGTAAACTCTCAGGTCTGGATAGTCCTGATAAAACTGACGAGTTTCCTCATTGTCAAACAGAACGATTCCAGGTACTTCTGTGAGAACTTCGCCATCCTCCGTGGTGAGCAATGCTTTCTCAATCTCGTCCTCTGGATCTGAAGGCCCGATTTTTCATAAATTCAGGAGTCCATGAATTTATAATCAGTACATATTTTAATACAAAGCATTACCTGCAGGCAACTGGCGTAACGTGGGCATCGGCTTGTCCAACAAATACCCGAGTTTCGACGCGTTGCTATGGTATTTCTCAAATTTTGAGTGTAGGTCGCTGTATGTTTCAATTCGGTCTGAGGGCACTTCACCCTTGCTCATCAAGAGTTTCCGGTTGTATTTCTCGTATTTGAGCAGTTCCTCGTGTTTCTGCATGGAAAAAACGCATTATTGTTTTCTCCAACTTTTCCAAAAATGTCAGTGAAAGTTGTCCCGCTTTGAATAACTCACCTTAACAATATTTGCCTTAACTGCGTCAAAGTATTCTGCAAGCACGGATAGCAATTCTTTCTTTTTTTCAGAGCTCAGAGCATCACTGCGGACAAGTTCACTAAGCAGGTTTCCATTCTCTTGCAGCGCTTGCCTGGAGTCGTTCGGGATCACCCCAATTATGTCGTCACTCAAGCCCCTGAGTAAGGTTGTGAATGGAATTAGGAACAGCATGCCCTCCTTGTCCAGGAAAATCATCGTCTTGATGCAATTCAGTAATAGTGAGTAGCCCTCCTGCTCCTGCAAAATTCCTCCGAGCAACAGTTCGGAGAGGAGTCGTATGTCCGAGGAGACTTTGCTTATCACGGATGGAACCTGCAGTCAAAATTTCGTACTGATTTAGAACATTTATTAAAAATACATATATATAATTGCATCAATCTAAACTAACTCATCACACTCACCACTTCAGTTTTCTTCGTGGGCAACACCTTTCTGAAATTCTCGGCAAGGGAGCAGTTAAACTCGGAGTACCTCTTGTGAAGTCCTGAACAAACGCTGACAATGCCGCTGATGTCACTCAGCTTCAGTCTGCCGTCCACAATCACAGCGGCAATTTCACTTTGATATTTCGTCAAGTTGAGCACATTCAAGTCGGCCTCAATCGAGCTTTTTTGGGACTCCACGTATTGTTTCTGACATGAAAATTGAAAACACAATCAATCATACCATTCCATAGAGAAACGCATTCAAGATATATACCACAATCAATAATAGGCTTCATTTGCCGTACCATTTTCTTCACAAATGCTGTACATTTCTTCAAATTGGAATCCAGCTTCTTGGCTTTCACAAGCTTCTCAAACTCGTCATACTTGACCTGCAAATTACTCTGGCGAAAGGCTCGCCTTTCAGTCGCCCTGGTATTCCACAAGTCCTTGAAGATTTCAGCGGCCCTCTACATGACAAAGATTGATTCTTCAGTATTACGTCACCTCATTTCCCAAAATACTTCCATACAGCATGTAGCATTTTTAATGAATTCCAATACATCTGCCCTGTTAATGAAAGTCAAGTACACTCACCCTTTGATTTTCCGTGGGAAAAGGGGCGTTGATATCAATCGCGATGTCATCCGAAGTCGCATCTTCCTCAAAAGTGTCGAGCCCATCAGCACTGTGTGGCTCACCGCTTCCAACCTCTCCCTTGGAGTCCTTTTCCTCTGCCATTTTTATCCTTGTTCTTAGAAGGGAATATCATTTCTCTTTCCCTAGTCCTAGGTCAGGCAAACGGCTGCCCTTCTTCAGAAATTACCTAGTCATGGCAACCAAACAGCAAGAGAGTAACGACACCAAAATTTCTTTTGTTCACACTAGTTTGTCACTATCTCACAAATCAGAAGAATTTACAAATTATATTGCCCACAGCTCATAAATGAAATCTCTAAATCACTAACATTACTACCAAAATATTTTGTCTTTTTGTTGTGTTTCAGGTTTCAAACTCCACGTCTACACTTATCGTGTTCACTATGTGATTAGTTTACAGACTAACAAGCCCTGGTACATATGGACACTTTTTTGTAAATTGGCATTTTTCTTTTCACATAATACAATGGTAAATTGCTATGGATTACGGCTGAATAGAACCTGAGGCAAACATGTAAAGTGAACTATTTCATGTTATATTTCATCGTATTACAGGTTACATTGACATGTAATCTGTATTAATTATCTAAGCTTATTGTGCATAATATGTAGCTTTTAATATTTGTATGTAGGATATGCACATACCTGCTATGTATGGTTTGACATACGCAAACTGATTTTCGGTCAACCAATTCGGTGATTACAGGTAGAGGAAAAATGAGCAAGAAGCGCAACCGGTGAGCGTTGTATACCTAATATAATATTGTTGCACATTTATTGCGTACAAATTGTCACATCGTCAGTGACGATGATGATATGTGTTGGAGCCTTATCTACCTGATTGCTCTTCTTATGAAGCATAAAACAGCCCTGTGATTAGCTCTAGGACTGGATACATACTGCAGACTATTTGTAGTTATATACTTTTGCATGTTTCCCTTTCCCAGTCCATTTGTAAAGTGGCACGGTGGTCCGCGTAACTCTATTTCTTGAGTTCCTCCAGAGAAGAGACATGAGAGTTGTGAGCAGAGTCGACGAGCATCGTGTGGATTGGATTCTTCTAGTTTTGCATGCACAATTTGGATCATAATTAAATTGTAAAGCTTTTAGCTGTTTTCTGTCAATTTGTCCCTTACAATCGCATTATGCTTGATGATCTGGATGATCGTATAAACATTTCCACCGAGCAAATTGGCAATATTCATATAATCATTGTTAGGGCAGCATTCTACTAGAAACTACATCGTCCGAGAAAAGATTTCATTTCCGTTCCAACAGATGTAAGTAATCATGTCAAGAAAATTCACGAGTTACAATTTCTTGGCTAATCCTTATATGAAAAAAATTGGAATAACAGGTATAATATAAGTCTATGCACTAAATGGAAGATCTGCCTTTGCCTGCTGTGTGAGCTGTCAGTTATTTAATGACAAAAGCCATACTGGTGAGATACGCACAAAAAGTCAATGAACAAGTACGTTTGTTAGAGTACATTATTCTTAAAACGGGGAAAATTGAACGTATGGAATTCTTCACATGTGCAAAGCATTACAACAATTTTAAAAAAATGTAAGAATAGTACAAACCGCTGTACTGCAAAATAATATCCAACTGATGCGCTTTGTCTTGCGTACTGGCATCCTCAGATTCACAGATGTGTGTGAGCACAGGAGAAATCAATATCCAGCAGAGGAATCCAGAAAGCCTTGCTGATCTCAAGATTTGGAGGAATATGGAGAAATAGTACGTATAAAGTAGAGGAGAAACTGCAATGGACCATGTTCATTATAGAGTTCAAGAGAAATGCCATGCAAACTTCGTGAAGAACTTTCTCTCAAGAGAAGATCAAAGAAACCGCAGGGAAATTGACACAATTGCTTTTTCCTTTGCTGCTTCACAAAATATCATATCCCTTTGCTTCCGCTTTGCATTAATTGGGAGCTTTTTATTTGACACAATTGCTGTAAAAAAAATCAGTGGACATTCAAAGATGTGCGCTCCGTTGAAACTATTTGAAGTGTTTTAAGCATCATCAAAGAGAGAGAAAATTACATTTCTCCAACTTTGTTGGAAAACTGACTTTCTCTAAAGTTTGTCACCTATTTATTACCCTAAAGGATGTATCGAACCATTGTAAGTTGAAATAGTCTACTGCAATTGTAATATAAAACATTGATTTGGAGGTTTAAATACTATTTGTCTCATTCTAGTATCCTGATGCCACTGATCTCCATCACGCCTGGTACAATAAGGGGCGGAAACGGGCTTTGGAAAGGTGCCAGTGCATGCAGCTACAGTATCGTCACCACCTCGGGTGGTTCAAGAAAATTGTCGGTTTTATTCTTGTGAGTGTGTCACTCCTCGTTCTCTTTTGGAACGAAGTAAGCAAGTCAACAAGTGTGTCAAGACTAATTGTAAAATGTAAGTTGTGCGTTTTAACAATAAATATTTGACTGCTATCACTCCAGGGGAGAGCGGTGGAGAGCTCTCGAACATTCCAAGAAGGGTTACGATCAGTGTACCCCCTTATTACTCCGGATGTGGTGCTTAACGAAAATGAAGGGAAACTGGTTCACATTGTGGGCTACGTGAAAATCCTCGAACCCCTCGAGGACCCTCTGTATGGCGTGTCAATCCCGGCGGTGAAGCTGAAGCGGAGAGTGCAAATGTACCAATGGGTCGAGGAGAAAGTAACGTGAGTTGTGCACAGTCTGCCCCATAATTATTAGTTTACTTTTATATTAATTGTCATTTGGAATAATATGAATGGTCAAAGAGATCGTTTTTTTTTAAATTTC
>JAHZMW010003870.1:0-10413 GCA_027743745.1 Alloscopus bannaensis
GTAACAACAACACATGTATGACAGAAGTGTGAAGAAAGATTCTGGATTCCGGATAAATACTTTGGTTATGGTTATCAATGAGCCACAGGTATGATTTATTGTACGGATAATGACAGTATGTATCATATTGCATACTGTAGGATATAAGCTTATAGGAATATGTATATGCTTTGGCATTGCCTATGTGTGCAGTCCAAGCCCAACAGACCGTAACTCTTTTTGTAATTTTATCGATAAAACACAGAAACCTTTTGGCATGGACGTCGTAGATATATAGTAACATATTGTAATACAGTTTTTGAGTTAGCGTAGATAGTAGCATGAGTGATGAGTTTGCTTTATGATTCTGTGAAAATAGTAGGATTCAAAATAATCATCACAATTGTGTCTGGTACTTTCAATGGAGATTCTATTGTGTCACATATTAGTCATCTTTCAGCAAGCTATTATGCAATGTTGAATGCATAAAAAATAATATCAAATAATGTGAATGTGATAATGCTGATATGAAAATTCATGCAGTTGTCTAATACACTTTTAGATCTGGCATGCATTCACCGGCAATACTGAATACGACAAAGTCCGTGTCACGTCAGCTCTGTAAATGTTCTGTATCTTTTGCTACCATATATACAAATCCTCATCATTTTATCATCATCAGACTTTGGCCGAGAACTAAAACTAGAACCATAGAAAGGCAAAAGAAATCTACCTGCATTTTTCACATTTCCGACTCTCACGAGACTCACGAATGTGCTGCTCTACTCATTAAGCGTGCTTCCTGTTATCTCATAAAAGTGCTGCTCTAGTAGTGTTTCTTGGCTCTCGAAGGATACCAGAGAGATAGTTACATAAGTAGCTCTGTATAGCTCAGGGGAATAACATAATGATGGCAACTGACAGAGAGCTTCTTTTGTAAAGGAATTTTCAGAAGCAAAAGAGTGAAACGGTTCGCTAACAACTTGTTCTCAATTACTCAGGCAGAACCATATAAATGTTGATGTCGAAGTTGTGTGGTTAGAAGAGGAGATTCTCTCTGAAACATCTGTCTTCGCCAGTTTACCATAAGCCACTGCGAAAAGTAAGTCTGTCTCTGAATGAACATCATCACATCAAAATTCTGCAGTGGCCCTGCAATCTTCACACATTGTGCACAGCACAATGTTCTTGGGAATGCCGTTTGAATTCGTGCGAAATGAATTGAACCTAACAAATCTGTGAATCCTAAGCAGATCTGACAGGGAACTTGACTTGAGATTATATTACACCACACTCATGCAAAGAAAAGAGTTTGGTTGAAGTGAAGATACACGTATTTATGTAGCAAGCGTTATGCGATTTGCAGCAGTGTGGATTTGCTATGAAGAGTGGCCTGCAGTCAGTTTAGTCCGAGAGATAGTGATTTTTATCAGTTTGTGATCTTGAACTCTTGTTTGGTTATATGGGGTGTTAATGCAGTTTCGTTATATCTGGTTTTTTAAACCTTAAAGTTACAGTGGTCCAGGATGTAAGTGCATAGCACGCGTCTGTCGCTGACTTTATAGCTTCTTAGTTTTATTACAATTTTCCTCATCCGAGGAATGTGTTGTTGTGTGTGCTTCGAATTAAATTTTAAATCGGATTTAGTTGAAGCGGTTTAGCTTTGCTGTGCAATAATGTTGCCTGGATCGCGCGATTGGAAAATTGAGAAGGAAAGAAAGCAAGCGAAGCTCAAGGCATTAAAGGAGCTCCGTGCAGAGAAAGAGAGAATAAGAGCCCTTCGACTGCAAGTGTGTTTGCTCACTGTGCCTACTTAATCACCACCTCCACACTATTGCACAGAATTTACTAACTTATGTTACATAATGATAATATATAATTAATATATGTGCTGGTACTTTGTAAAGGCGGCAAGCTTGTTGACATAAATTGCAAGATTTTGTTTGTCATTTTAGGGCGACACCAGCAGTCTTAGCTCAGGTAAGGAGCCTGGGCCATCTTCGCTTGAAGATGTGGATGCACTATTGCGTGGACTGGATATTGAGCCAGTGTCTGTACGCGTGTCAAAGATCACGTCGTCGGAGGACCATTCCTCTTCATCTTTAACCCCAGACAGCAGTCTCGCAACTGGGAACAGTGGCGTCAAGCAGGATGCTGCTTCGAAAGCGGAGGAACTTGCAAAGTAAGAGACTGTTCAGCAATTAGCTCACCTACTTGATTTGTTAATGTTTCTTCTATTTTTTGAGTATTATTCAATTTACGATTCCTTAACTTATGTTTGACAGACGGAGAGCAAAATTGACCGTATCACAAGTAACTCAAACGAACATTGCAGCTCAGGAGAAAGTCACCTACACCAAAGAGACACAGACAGCCCAAACAGGAACAGATCATAGGGACTGTAAGTCACTGATTTTGTTGGAGCTTCAGTTACTTTCCCCTCTTCCTCTGTGTACATGCTGTAACATGTTTTAATTTCGGAATGGAACGCACGAATCCAGCGGCAGATTTTATTCGGGCTTTTTGCACCATAATGAACAATTTCTCGTTTATTTGCGACTGGCATTTAATTCGAATTCTTCTTCACTTGGTTTGGGTTGAGTTGCACTGCTTACCACACCTAATTCGTTATATGCGTGAGTTATTTTAGAAGAGACTCAGTGGACTTCAGTGAAAATGTTTATTACATAGCACTGTTTCGTATGAGCACCACTTCTTCAAGAAGTAACGATAATAATCTGATCTGATGAATACTTTTCAAAATTTTATGTTTTTTTGGTTATTTATCAAGAACAGTTTTTAGTTTTTTTTTCGTAAGATGCGCTTGAAGAATAATTTAATTAATGATGATGACTGGCAATGACCTCGAATATAAATGAGCCTAATGCAATATTACTTTGATTGGTTTGTCAATTTTAAAGCATTCTATGATATTTGGCTGAAACCAAGAAAAGGTACGTAAACGATTGTAAGTTTTTCGAAATGTTCATGTTAACGCACAGCTGAAAGTCGTCGTAACTGAGCTTTAATGAAGTGAATCACGCTGGCTGACAAGTATACATATTGTTATTCAGTTAATGTTTCACACCAAGAGCTATCTAAATGTTAACAGTGAACATGGAAGGTATAACGTGTGTATTTACTCGTGGCTGACAAGCGTTATCTGTGGTTAATATTAATCCACACTACAGAGGCACGCCTGTATACCTATACAACAAAAGGCTAGTACACATACATAGTTGCACATGTTATAATTCTCACAGTTAATCCGGCTAAATACATCGACAGTGCGGTGTTACGTAAACATTCCTGTCTGAATAACATAACAGTTCATTTCATATATGAATTTATCAATCAATACGAAAATGCTCATGATGGGAGTAACTTTGGGTTTGCGAAGCGAGGGTGACAGACGGATAGACAGAAACTAAACTATCAACTATTTTAACTTCTTTATCAATGTTTAATTGCCTTTCACTAGTGCACGTTTGATAAAATACAATGTAACTTCATTAATACATCACTGTCGTGAATGATTTTTGTCACTTGTGTTTGTATGAATTTGATTAACCGATACGAGTTGTCCGTAGTCTGTATGTGTAGTATGCACTTTCCACTAGTTTTAATGCACATTTAAGTGGATAAAGTATTGTTTATGGAATGTGAATGTAGTGTGTGACCCTTTAAGTTGGCGTGTTAGACCTTATAGAGTTTTAGGAATGAATTGTTGAAGGAACAATGTGGTGTTGACTTTTATTTTAAATGACAAAAGAATGCATGCATGTATGTACCTTGGTCGTATTGATATAAAAATCCGTTTATGGAATGCCCACTGATGTTCTAAGGACACCTTTTCCTAGAGTTGTAAATGTTACCTTTGTAATGACTATGTATTTTTTCTTGTTTCTTTGATTTTAATAGCTCATGCCTTCGACTACTACGGTAAGTTTAAAAGATGCCCATCCGTTAAATAATTTGTATTGCCTTCTCTTCTATAGTTATGTCTGTTACTAAAATTTTCTCTTGTGACTTGTACTAGACCAGCACACAACTGCTGAACTTGAAAAATGTACATGCAGTGGTAAAAATACTTCAGGAAAAACGTTCAAAGTAGTGGATATTTTGTTGCCTTCTTGAGTTTAGAGTTTGATATGTTTTCCTAGGCTTTGAGAGAAATGAAGTATTTTTGCCAACAGTAGTACTTGATACGCACATTACCTACAAACAAACCTGTTCGTCGCAATAACTTTTTTTAGTATTCATTTACGTTTGTTGAACTTAGCCTTACCTTACCTTTGACATGAAACGATATGAATGCCTGACTTACGTTATCTAACTTTTTTGTTTTAGTAGATCTCAAGTGTATCTTTTATTTTAGCATATAGCATTGTGTCATGTCACTGTGGTTGAAATGTTTGAGATTATTTTGTTTAAAACAGTAACCTACTGAAGTAGCACATTTTTAAGAGGTATACAAACAAAAGGTTACGATTCCCATCATCAAGGGGCCTAGGTGGGTAGCGGTTTAAGTTCTGTTCCTCCATTTATCTTGGTTGAATTTCATCCTGTGTTTTGCACATTCACCATTATTTTTTCCAGCTTTCCTCAGTATGGTTTCAGAGAGTCTTTCAATCTATTTTTGATCTATTATTGTTCAAGCGGGACAAGTTTTTGGTTTGATAGTTGTTTGGTTTGGTGTGGTGAAAGTACTAAATTCTCTGCCGGACCATGTAGGTATGATTTGTTCGATGTGTCACCTTTAAGGGATCCATTATTCGTTACTCTTCAAATCGCGAATTTGAGGCCTGGTTTTATGCTATTTGGGTGATGGGCTGCTAATTACATGGATGCTATATGCGATTTTGCTGTAATACATACATAGTCAATAGTTATTATAAGAATAGACAAGACTTCCAAGTTTTTTTTATATAGTTGTTTTGTAGCTCAATAATATCTTATTTTCTCGTTGACTGCTAAACAAATTTGCAAACCCAAAGTCATCCCATGCGACTGCGTTTTGTTTCACTATTCAAGTCGTCCATCGAAAATGTTGATTTAATAACTTGTGAGAGGACACGAGAACCAGTGTAAATTACAGAAACTCAAAACTGAAGGCTTTTTGTAGACGCACGTATTTCTACAAATAATGTCCGTGTACATTTGTTTTTCTTTGTTTACTGAAGCTGACACTGATGAGCACTGTTTCCATCAATTTGTGTACATTATCAACATGCAGAGTATGCAGACACACACTTTAACATAAATTACTGTAAATAATTTGATCTTATCTTTTGTTTTATTTTTCAACCCGAGAACATCTTATCACGAGAACCACGCAGAGGTTACTCGTTTTTTTGAGAAACAGTTCTAAATTCACACGTACTAACAATTCTTGTACATATAATAAATCCAACTCGACTTGTCCATTATATTCAGCGGATCGGTTGATAGCAGATTGATATTGAATATATATATATTGTATCAAATGTTGAATTCATGATTCATATGTGATATATGTACGAACAGAATTCACTTAAAAATGCATTCAGTGTACGTATTATTACAGCTTTCAAATTGTGTTTTTCTATTTGTTTGTTTCCACATGTAAAGACGAATACAATCTTAATCCTGGTTTAGAATGGGATGACGAATTCGCAGGTAGGACATATTCTCCATTATGTTCTAAATCCTTGAGTAACCCAAGTTAATGCTACAATAATGGCCGCAGCAGCAACGCAGTTTGCAATCAAGTATATTAAAGTACAAAATGTTATATTTTTAGTATAATTCTTTTCTTCTTGTTTCTTTTGGGATGCAGTTGAGTATTTTCTGAATTCTGAGTTTGCAGAAATGAAGTATATATTTATTATACTCTCTTGGTTGGTATTTATGGTTGAGCCTGAATATTATTTTGCTGTTGTCATCCATCCTTCATTTTTGGTGGAAACGTTCTTGGTCCTGCGAAGGTTTGATTTAGTTCCTTTTGGTTTTACATGTTGGAATATGGTGTATCTTTGGTTGATTATATTTAGTTGATTGGTTGGTTTGGTTTAGCTTACGATTAGTTGGCTCGTTGATGTTGTTTAATATTGGTCAGTATGGTTTCTATTCATCAAATGCTTCACGCTTTCACTCTGCCATCTTCGAAACACTTGTCTGCAATTAGGGAAGTTGAACTGTACATTTGTTTCATGGTTTGTTAGGTTTCCTTTTCTTAGATGTAGAGTGAAAGACCGCTTTTGTGTAACTTGCACCAATCCTGAATTCATACCGGATGAACTCTGTACAACAATCTGGTTGATTCATAGTACCGCATTGCAAAATAATAAAGCGCTTGATGTGTGCAGCTTGAAAACACCTAATAGGTCGTCATAATCCAATCATAATTTGAAATTGACTATATAACAAGGATGTATAGTATGAGAAATACATTTGGAGGATGTTCGGTGAAAATGGCTAAATAGATTCCCCAAAACGCTGGTCACGAACATATCTTCGTCAAGTACACATTTATTCTAATGAGTGTGAAGGACTTGCGTAGTACTGGTAAAAAAATTAAAAATCAGGGAATTCGGTTTGATTGAACCTGCTGCTTCTTCTACCGGTCAAAGGTAGAAATGCGAAAAATAACTTTCATGTCTCATAAGCTTTTCTTGAAACAGGTATACTTCTATTCACATATTTACTGATACGAAATGAAATCTAACTAAAGTACATAACAGAATTTTGAATACAAGGTAGTAGACTAAATGGTCAATCAGTATTGTACATACGATAGACAGTAACAAGTGCAAACGCTACTTTCAGTATTGCAACAAGACACATTAATACAAATACCTTGATAACTGAAAAATAAGAGTAATTTTGTAACGTGTGAAAATATACAATTCAGTACCTTTGAATGAAGTAGATATTTTAAGTATAGAATCAATAGACTGCAAAATAAGTGTTTAACAGTTTATACCCTTTTCTATTAAGATTAATTGACATACATACTTATGACGACCATCGCATGTACATATAATACGTACACGAACAAAACCGTATTTCTTTTCCTGTAACGCTACAAGCTTTCGAACCGCTACTTGCTAAAAGCATCTTGGGGTGTATGTTACTATTACATTGGTACAGTATTGACTTTTGATGATGGCCAAGCGGACGAAGAAGAGTCGTCCTTGTCGATGGATCATCGGCTGCCGAAGCTGCCTCCAGGAATACTTCCCCATGGATTTCCTCAAGTGGTTGATGTACAGCCTGCCGTCACCGCTTCCGAACAAGCTGCTAAGCAGGAGGAGGAGCTGAAAGCAGCGAAGCCGAAAGACCTCAGTGAGGAGGAGAAGCAAATGATCATAATGTCACCAAATTTTCAGAGGTTTATGGATAAAACGGCACGGATCATTGAACGGGCTTTGTGTGAACACAACGTGGATATTTTTGTGGATTATGCAAAAACAACGGATGGAGATGATGCGGGGTAAATACAAGCAAAGAGATTATAATATATGGAAGAATTATAATTATAATATTTTCTTTCATATATTTGAATCTCTTTGAATACAAGCAGATTGTTAACAATGTTATTCATGTAAATTTACACGTGAATTCCTTTGTTCTTAATTTAAATTTTAACTGGTTTTTCTAATAGGGAAGAAAAGTCTGCTACAAGGCTGTCGCTGAATCGGGTGTTTTACGATGAAAAGTGGTCTAAAAATCGGTGTGTAACATCACTGGATTGGTCGGCGCAGTATCCAGAACTTTTAGTTGCTAGCTATTCCAATAATGAAGATTCGCCTCACGATCCCGATGGCGTGTGCCTAATCTGGAATACTAAGTTTATGAAACCATCTCCAGAGTACGTGTTTCATTGTCAGAGCCCTGTGACATCAACATCTTTTGCCAAGTAAGTACAGAATTTTGCGAGCGAATCCAAGCTTTTATCAAAATAGTGTTTAGTATGGCACCGAATTATGCTGGTAATGATTAATTGCATTCTAGATTTCATCCGAATCTTGTGTTGGGTGGAACATATTCTGGCTCCATTGTCCTCTGGGATAACAGAGTTGAAAAGAAGACTCCAGTACAGCGGAGTCCCTTGACTACTTCTGCTCATACGGTATTACCTGAGCGTGATCTAGACTTTGGTTAATAATATTTATTTGTTGTCACATTGAAATTGGTTGTTGACAAAGTTGACTTGATGTTTTAGCATCCAGTGTACTGCTTGAAAGTGGTGGGCACCCAAAACTCTCATAATGTCATCAGTATATCTACTGATGGCAAGCTTTGCTCTTGGTCGCTGGACATGTTGGCACAACCACAAGAAATTCTTGATCTTCAGCATAAACAAAACAAAGCAGTTGCAGCTACCTGTTTAGCGTTCCCCCAGGGCAGCGTTAATAACTTTGTGATTGGTAGTGAAGAAGGGGCTGTCTACTCAGGTAAGCCAATAGGTTTCACATACCTACGAAACCAAACATACTTAGCTAACTAGCTAGCATTGTTTACGAGAACCCTTGCGTTTTAAAAAAAATAGCTTGTCGACATGGAACAAAAGCTGGAATACTGGATTGTTACGAGGGCCACTATGCCCCAGTAACAGGAATTAACCCGCATAATGTACCTGGGCCGATCGATTTCTCGCACCTATATCTGACCTCAAGTTTTGATTGGAGCGTCAAGTTATGGAGTCTTAAGGTATGATTTTTGGCTCACAGAATTTTCAACACAATCAAACATGCCCATGTATTTACATTAACATAATAATTAATAAGCATGAACACCTCTACAGGAACCCAGACCTATAGATTATACTAATGTGGATATAATGTTTTGGATTAAAACTCTGTTTATATAGCCGTATCGGAAATCATGCAATGTTCTGATTCAAATTTGATACAGCAACTGGCGAATCCAAGAGCTGACGATTGGTCTAAATTTGCAAAGACTGTAACTGAGTTAAAAAATAATCAAACTGGAGATGACCTGGACCAGCTTTCTATTAGTTCTCGTTAATCAACGCATAGTTAGTGTATAGTGTACCAAATTGCTAATCATGTTTTAATATTCAATGTATAGACGAATTTGTGAATGTTGCATTATGTTTAAACATCGAAAAAGGAATGTGCCTGCTTATTTAAGAGTGCCCTGAATGAAACGGTGCATTAACAATAAAAATGTTAACCAACATCGGTGAACTACGTTATGTACATTTTATTTAATCATACTTCCCGTTTTCAGAAGATTATAAACAAGAGCAACCATCAACGAAAAGTTTTATTGACAGCATTTGATATATATCAGGACAACTCATATGCCACGCCTTACATATCATCACATTGCCTTTTCTTTGTCGGAAATGTGGATTGCCTTGTTTACAAGTAACCGAAGTAATTCTAAAATAGGCATAGGCATAATCAAACAGTGTTATTCAGTATTCCTATGGTTTGGACTAATTCAGAAACGAAGTTGTATTTCGCCAGGCTACGTAATTTAACCATGACTCGAGTCTACGAATTTTTGAATGATGACTTTATTTGGTGTAGTCTGGAGCTGGTGACCCCTCGGAATAGTCCCTTGTGGCCAGAAACTGAAATAGACAAACAAATATTCCACAGCTCAATTAGAGTTTTGGGTGTGTACACCATCCCTAATAGAACACTGCAGAAAAATTGTCGTTTATACCTTATATTGCTTTCCCGTGTAATCATTCCATGGTTCTGGCTTGGATCGTTTCGCCCAAGATACTTCCGGACTCATTGCTGCCAATCGGAAAACATAGAGCCCGGCCATAACACATCCTGCTCCGACCAGAACATAAATTGGGAGAATCTGTGAACAAAGGAAGGAAAGGAAAAGGAGGTGATATGATATGACCACACTTTTAATTTTAATTTTAAGTTTGAACTTTAGCTGGTCAGTTAAAGTAGGTAGCAATTTCTCTTTTTTCGTATTTGCGTATTGGCAACTTACAGCTGGATGCTTCCTCGCGCTGCTCCAGGTAAGACCACTGAGTCCAAGCTTCTTCCCACTCATTTTCACTGTTAATACGGCTACTGCTGCTGCTAAAATACAAATTATTCAATGGATGAATTTTTAACTAATTCATAACGGTAAAAAGTATTCATCATGAGTTTCACAATCACAACATCACATTCGCAGGTGACCAAATAATATTCTCGCCGCATGAGATGTAACTTAGCATGACACACACAAACTATCCAGCCAGGCACCCCTGGAGTCAGCAGTTAAAACAATTTGTTAAAGCTGCGAGACTAACGACTGAACTGAAAATTGCACCAAGCTAGATAGAGTACAGTTCTGCATTGTATTGTCCAGACATGCACAGTTTTCCCGAACCTGCGAACCTAGTTCGGAGATAATCTTGAAATTTTTGTATTAGTAAATAGGGAGACAATTTTAAAAGTTCGAAAGTTC
>JAHZMW010003871.1:0-10013 GCA_027743745.1 Alloscopus bannaensis
AATTGTTGTGAGCACAACAAGATTGAGAACCAAGACCACCCACACCTCCCACCGGAAGGAGGACACAAAAGGGGGCAGCCACCTCGGCTTGGCGCCGGAACAAGTGAGGAATTCCAGGGAAATGTCAGGATAGGCTGCGTACTCTCCGAAATCAACTTCGGGAACTTCAACCGTCCCCGGCACCCGTGATCCTAGAACCAATAGTGTCGGAGAACATGTTGAACCCAAGTGTTGTCTCCAGACGAGGCAAGTGGGACCACGCGTAGTTGAATACTGGTTTGATTTCTGGTTTCTCCATAATCCCACGGATGTATGTCATCTGCCCGGTTTTCATGTATTTAATGCTAACATTTGCGTGACTTTCATCGCCCCAATTTCCACTCAGCTCGGCGGCGACAAAGTCGTCAATGGGTTTCTGCCTTCTTTGGGCTGATTCCGGGGTGACAAGCCAATCGATGGTGAGATTACAGTCTTTCCAGGTAACTACTAGGTAGACAATGTCGTTGAGAATGTTGTCCGGATGCTCTCCGTACAATGCTCCGCCGTCTTTGGTTAAAGTCAGTTGCCAACTTTTGAGTTGCTCGGGTTCAGCTGGGGGAGTGACAAGGGCTTCAAAGATTCCTGGTTTGAACCACCAGTTCTTCTTCTGATAAACTTTCTCCGCAGCCACTTTAAATTGATGGGCTAGGGTGGGGTTCGCTTCGTGAAAACGCGACCACCACCCCGTTTCACTCGTGTTCCCGTGAACAATTGTCCAGAATGACAGGGGGAAATTGACCGATACCAAATTTTTAAAGCTCCAGCGCTGGCAAGGCATCACCGTCATCCTCAGAAAGCACCCGGTTCTTGGAAAGGTCCTCCCGGGAAAGAGAAACTCGCTGTTTTCTCTCAGAAAATAAACTTCGCCCAAGGAGTCGCAGTGCATGCGGTTTCGCGCCTGGTTCACGTAAGTAACAACAAAAAACAAGTCCGTTATTTTGATCAACGTCGTTGGCATCCAGGTGAGTTTCGAGGTGATTGTTGGAACTCCAAGAGGGACTACGTCACCGAAGGACATTTCGGTATTTAACACCGTCGTGTTTATTTCTTCAGAAATGTTTCTGTACTCATTGTGAATAATGTGGATGGCACAATTGTGAAACGGGTTCAGGAAATCGCGGTGGTCCAAACGGGAGGTGATCGGAGATGACAATAGGGTGACAAAAAGGATAACCGCGAAGTTTTGCTTGGGCGCCATTACAGTTTTTTGCATTGTTAGTGTATCTTCTGTGACAGTTAAAAGAATGGCATGAGAACCGCTTGTTGGACTCGGACCTACCGTCAATATTCAGCAAGAAAGAATATAATTACGTTAATTCGTGTTTTTTAAACACGACACGAAGTTTTTGTTTTTGAGAGCGTTGTTCCAGCACTTTTTACATTCGCACAGCTTGAAAACAAAATTAACTAATGATGCTTGGCGCCACAAGAAAAAAACCTCTAAATAATAAAAATATTCTCTATACACTAAAAGACATTTTGATATTCATAACTTATATATGTAGTTCCCTTGAACACTCGGGATTCCACTCTTCAACAAGCGTGCAGTAGTTCAATTCGACTAAAGCATATTACCAAAAAAAGATGACTGCGCCATTTCTTTTATTTCTTGTCGTCTTGTCTATGTGAATAATTGTTGAAGGTATTTATGTGAAATTAATTTTTTAACATGTCATTTTATTCTAATCAAATTGTACATATACTACAACTGGCAACGGCAAACTCCTAACTAAGCAAAAATGGGATGTTTTCAGTATTTTTTTGACTTGGTAAGATAGCGTTTAAAAATTTAAAACATTTTAGATTTAAATTTCGGGTTCGGCTAAATGTCGGTGTCACATTTAAAAGCAGAATGACACAGTAACAAATTTAATGCAATAAAGCAGCGACAAATGTAATGAAAACTGACATGACAAATTAATCATGACATGACAAATGCTGCGTCATAGTTGTGAAAAAACGAGATGAGCCTTCTAAACTTGAAAATATCGGACCAGTTAAAACCAATAATTTTGGTTTCATTTTTATCCCACAATTTTACACGTTGACTGGTATAATGAAGAGCATTAATTATATTTAAATGGACACAATTTTTATTTGTGTAACCACATTTAACAAATTACATTTTATCAAGTCCACAGGATGTGAGTGAAAACACAGTTTTAACCCATTACCCAACTTATTCTCATTTCTCGCAGCATGCACTCCATCCGTCCACAGTGCAACACACTGGGGCCCACTCGCAGCAAAACCAAATTCCCGGCTTTATAAGAAAATAAATAGTTAACTTTTGATTGAAAAATTTATGTTATTTTGCCTTGCCGTGCCGGACACATTACCGGTGTAGTGCAGTCGTGGCACGTATTAGTGTCTTGCATAATTTCAGTTGGTGGAGGATAGCTGCGGACATTGTCGATGTCACCGTTAGTCGAACGATAGTGTTTCACAGGAACTCCAGAATGCCGAGCCGTCGCAACAGCGACAATCATGGTGAAGAGGAAGAATATCCCTAATCTGAATCAAGAGAGTAAATTAAGATTCGGAATTGATGACATTTTTTTAAATTGACGATGTATAAAATAACTCACCGGCTCATGATTCCAAATGCGTGTACGCAGAATACTTATTTTCAGAGTGAAACTCAAACTAATTGCAGACTTCTGCCTCAGCTCTTTACTGAGGAAGCTTTTATACCGAGCGTCAACAACGGTCAAGTGGAAGTCAGAGCAGAAATAATTGTGAACTAATCAACATGAAGTGTTATCACATCAAAACATCATACTATTGTTTATTTGTGATTATCAATGAGCAAACAATATTTTGTGTGATTATAGGGTGGCACTCTGACGGTAAAATGTCACGCCACAACAGTATGTCACGTCCTGTCGGACCATACTCCTGGAATTCCAGGAATAAAAATCACGCCACTGTTCATCGTACGTTTTAATGTCATTTATTTCAGTTGAATTACCTGAGGAATATGTCTGCAAAAATTTACATAATTGTTTGTTTTTTAAAACATTTAAACAATCCCTTACAGCCTACTCTTCGCATCTAAAATCCAAGACTTAAACTTTCCAACATCAAAAAACGCACTGGGTAAAGCTAAATGACAAAAACGATAAGTTTGCACTCCGCACAAGATATCCATCCCGTCCTCGTCTGAACCACAGATGAGTCCCCCGCCAAGTTCCCGATCGCATTGGGCGCCTCCATTGACCTTTTCTTGGCCGCACATGATGTTGTCGTCAAACGTAATTTTGGGGCCGCCGTAGCTCGCCCGACTCAGTCTCCGCTGACAAGTATCCCGTTGAAGGAGCTTGAACTCTCTTTCTTGAAGGGCCCCAGACCTCGTCCCGTTTAATGGAAAGGCGACCTCCGTGTGCCAAATCGGGACTTCATTGTCGACACTAAATGAGGCTTCACCAATCTTCGCAAGCTTCTTCGAGCTAATTGCGACCTTCTCGTGGAGCTTCAATAGAGCCAAGTCATTCGTGTAGTAGTCTTCCTTCGGAGTTGGATCCATTTTGAACATAGCAACCCTCTTCCTTCTCGAACCCTGTTGACCTCGCTTGAATCCGTCCAAAAGAGCGTGACTCACGGCCTCAAAATCTTTTCCAGATTTGGAATTAATGTCCCGCAGTTGTGCCGTGACCTTGAGCCCACTCTTTCGATACCCGTTGTCATGCACCACACAGTGAGCCGCAGTAACGACGACATCCTTCTCGATAAGGGTGCCTCCACAATGGTTTCCAGCTGCTGTTGTGATCCTCACCTGGTGCTCGTACTTGTCATCAGGAACCTTCATCCCATACAACGGAATCTTAACGACGTTCTCATCTCTCTGGGGTCCTGCTACGGATACAATCCACTCGTTGAAGTGTGCGACCTCCATGTACTTATCAGGAGTACAATTTTCCTCCGTAAAATTCTTTACGCAATCCTCAAAATGTCCTTGTCCGCTAGAGGCCACTCCGCAGAGGACAGCAAACCCATTTTCATCCCTGCAAATCGCCGGACCTCCAGAGTCGCCTTCACCACCATGAGGACTCTTTATGTCATCTTGAACTCCTCCAAGAAACAAAACTCCAGGCGCATTCTCCAACTTGACAACGCCCCAATGACCTTCGACAATGTTCCTAGCGTCGTCCCTCAGAACGACGTTGGCCCGCTGGAGAATTGGGGACGCGAGCAAAGTATCCGTGATGCCGACCCCAATGATGACCGCGTTGTCCGAGTACTTAAACGGATCAAAATCCGACTTGGCTATAGGAATCGCTTTGATGTTTGCTCCAAAATTGATGGACGTTTCGAGCTTCACAAGGGCCACGTCATTGATGCCAAGCCCATCTTGGTTCCGCAACGAGGAGTCTGGGTGCACTGTAAAGTTCGTGACGGAGAACTTGTTCGGATTATTGTCAGAGTGGAGGTGGGCAGCCAAGGTCACAAAACTTCCAATCGTGGGCAACTCCTTCCCTTGCTTCATAACGCAGTGGGCCGCCGTGATGATGTACCTTAAAAATAAAACTGCATTCATTCTAAAAGTCTAAAAATCTCAAATTCTTTAAAATATTCAATTACCACTCGTTGTAAATCGCTCCACCACAAGTTTGCATGTTCCCTCTGCGATCCTTAATCCTCAACCTTGCATAAAACGGAAACTGATGAGGTTCTGCGTCCAACATCGAGCTGAGCTTTGCAGACAAAGTGTCCTTCGGACAACATAGGGCGACCATCCCCTTCAAAGTTGGGGTGGCGCACTCCTCCCTAGCCACCTCTTCGTAGTCCAGTTTACTCCCGTCGACCCACCGATTTGTGGCATGGTCACGGCAAAGGTCACTCACTCCTTTGGCGGTCGTTGGGTCAACGCAAGATGATGGCGTGCAATCCTTCGCTCTTTTTTTCTCGGTGGGGGCTGGAATAAAATTCAAACATTATTTAAGTGACACTTACAGGATAACGTGTATTTTTTACCATTAGTAGAATCGCCGCACTCCACTGTGTAATCACCGGAACCATCTTTGTTCGCCGTTTCTCTGTAGATTTCCACCTGGTCTGATTCACACCCTTCGTTTGTGGACAAAACGAGTTTTCCTTCAGAATACAAGCCATAGTCTGGGAACGCTATGGCGATCACCATGACAACGCAGGATATACTGTGTATTCTCATATTTGGCTAGCAACTGGATCTGACTAAACTTAAATATAACTAAAACCAAAGACGGCTCGAATTTACGTTTTTATAATATTTTTCAACATTTTTTTAAAATAACGCGGAACTCGGTGTACTTTTTACTTTTGTGATTTTTGCAAATGATTTGCAAACAAGGAAACGCAGTTTCCAGAAATCTTGTCTGGACAATCTGACAAGCTCGCGAAAACAGCATTAAAATACGGAGTACACTTATGCTCATTGAACTTCTGTGTTGACTGATTAATGCACGGATTACTTGAGCGTTTTATTCGCCTCATTTTCCTCAAGTTTTTGCAGTAAAACCCAAACAATAAAAATTCTCACGTTGTTTACACGAGGAAAGAGTGCAGTGTTACGCAATGTTGAGTTTGCACCTGACACCGCATTGCCGCTCCAAGTAGATCAAGAAGATAAATCTTGTATTTATGACGATGCACTTGTAAAGTGGATTTATGTGAATTTGCAGGAGATGTGGGAATTGCAAACATATATAAATTAGCTTAAAAATAGAATTGCTACACAATAGTTCCGGGTTTGAAAATGATTGCGATGAAGTGATTTTGACTTGTTACTTAGGGTTCGGCATTTGTCATGTCATGATGTATTTGTCAGTTTTTTAGATTGACATTTTTATGTTGTGTATTTTTCAATAATCATATATTATATAATGATAGCCTGCGTCAAACAAGATGCCCGTTTATGTCAACACATCTACCACTCAACGACTTAGAATTTGTTGACGTACAGCAGACTTGTTCCGAAGTATACATATCGGAAAAATTTGTCAAATATCAGGTATCAAGTAAATGTCATGAAAACGTTGACAAATATGAAATTATAACATGTCAACTTGTCAGATATTATAAGTGTCGTGACAAATGTGCAAATACGACACATATCCCATGTCAACCTGTTTTTTATCTATGGCATATTGCCG
Source organism: Alloscopus bannaensis (assembly GCA_027743745.1). Lineage (NCBI taxonomy): Eukaryota > Metazoa > Arthropoda > Collembola > Entomobryomorpha > Entomobryidae > Alloscopus > Alloscopus bannaensis. The sequence goes on from JAHZMW010003871.1 coordinate 6,171, forward strand.
AACCCTAATTGTTACATTTTTTCCAAAACAAGAAAATCATTATGTTAGCCGAGATGATCTCATTGTCAGCAATTAACAAAACCGAAATGAAAAATAATCCAAACCCATCAAAGACAATTGGACAATACAAAATATTCAGCTTAATCATCACAACTTTATTGAATTTTTGATCACGTTGTTTTATAAAACATCCGGCTAATTTTTGCTTATTGATTTTTAGCTCTGGAACGTACCATGATTTTTATTCGCAAAGTCTTCACTTTTTTCAACTACCGCCAAATGATTTTATTAAACAGGATTCCGACTTCGACCAAGAAACTGAGAAAACCAGGCAATATTCCCAGTGGCAAAATTACAAACACGATGCTAATGCTCCCCGTCAAATTCGGCGGCCGGAAATAGTTATTTACCGGAAAATCTACGAGGAGGCCTGTATCCCTCAAAATACTTTGATTGAAACCATAATGCCAGTCCACCAAACCGGAAGAGTATAACCCTTTCATTCTCGCCACAACTTTGGGATTAATCCAACCCCTGAAATTAATTCCAAACCTCCGCCCCGACAAAACTTCATATCCAAAAGAGAGCGGCACCCGGAATCGTTCCCATTGGCGAATATAAATTTCGTGAAATTTCGCAAGACGCTCTCCATCAGCAATCATGGCGATTTGAGTGGAACAATTGAACAGATTAAATAATCCTGATCTGCTCTGCCACGCAAACGGCGTGCCGGCTAAAGCATCTGTGTAAGAGTCGCGCGTGATGTACAACCGCGAGTTTTTAATTGTTGGCGCCCTTTTTTGAAAACACTTTCTGTATCTTTCCTGCCTTCTCTGAGACGGTGTAAGCGTGTTCGACGAAATCTAAGATTTCGGACACGAAGCCCACATCGAGACCACGCTCCCTGATATCGACGGTATGATAGCCTTTTTTCAGTCCGCCGCGCCGCGAAACTGCGTTTGCCAATTTGATCCATTGTTTCCGTGTCTTTACTCCACCTCGATCTAGACGCGGGTTCGAAACGATATCGATGCCGCTTCGATACAAATCTTCCATTGATTTGTAAGGCGTCGGTTTAATCGGCGCTGTAATCCTTGTGAAATTGTCGCCTTTGTAGGCATTACTCAAAATCACGGTCATTAACAAATAAAATCCCGCCAAAATTCGAAACGTTGGTAAATAAAAGTACGCCATCATTCCGTCATCGTAAGCGCCTTGCTCCACCAAAGCTTTGGAGCCGGCAATCAAAAATCGCACGTAAATCTCGACCTTCGATATTTCCCACTTTCGACTTTGATTCGCCCTCCGACTGCGCAATGCCCCGTATTTCATTAAACTAAATACTATCGGCATAATAATCACGGTGAAGACTACCAAAAGTGCCCAACTCTGCCAGCTGTAGGCCGACACCAAATCTCGAAACGGGAGCGATCCTTGTCGATGTCCGCAGGCGGCAAATTGCAAAACTTCGGATTGCAGCGGAAAGCTAAAGATATCGTCGAAATTTTGCTTGAGGTAAAATATTTTAGGAAAAGTGAGATGCTCAAAGCCGTCCGGATCGCAGCCACAGAATTTCCGATGGAATCGAAGTTTTTCGATGCAAAACTCGGAGTCCAAATCCTCCCAGTCTCCATTTTGAAAAGATGCGTTGCCCACAGCGTAAAATAGCAACTTCCCATGAACGCCCATACCCATTTTTGTTGAATGAATGGCAAATATTTGGGATATCAAAGAGGCGCCGAAGGTGCCTTCGTGTAGTAACGGGTCAAACTTTTCGAGTTTCCATAAAATTTTGTTGAGGTGGGAATTTCCACTTTCAATCACATTTTTTACGTCTTCAAATTTTAAAAGTGGCCCATTTGTTCCAAAAAATAGTAATCGTTTGTGATGTCTCAAAGGGGTACATTTAGAAACGCAATTGTGGCAGTAATGGTTGAGGGCCACGGCGCGGCATAAATTTTCTCCAAAACTTTTGTGGGTGGACTGGCACGCTTTGCTTAAAGTGAGGTGGAACACTTCCCAAGACGATGAGACCGACTGGTAGAAATCCATTCCGTAGTTGACGCCCCGAATCCAGTCGTGAATTGAAGGATAATCTTTACCAGCTATAAAGAGATCGTAGCGCCATCTGGTAGTGAAGATGGAGGTGGAGTCGTGCAAAATTTGTTGGAGGGCTTTGCCCTGAGCTGAGATCCAAAACGGAGCTTTCGAAATTTTCGCCATTTCTGTTGCTTCAAAGTCATCATTCATATGGAGCGGTGGTTTAATGTAAAGATGGACCTCACAGTTCCAAGGCTTGGTGGCGTTCGCTTTGTTGATATTTGAGAGTTCCAGCTTGCCCCAAGAGTGAAAGTTCATCCTGCGGGTGGCTTTGTGGCGAGGGACTTTTTCGAAAGGGATAAGGAACCGTTTTTGGTTGTAGTAAACAATGTCGAGTCTGGAGAGGATTATCGGGGTAATGTTAAAAGAGAGGAGGTCCAACCCTTCGAAGTTGATGAGGTGAGTGAGACAAGGTGTGAAAAGGGCGAGGACATGGTTTAAGTTGGTAATTGGGGAACTTAATTTGCGGATCACTTTTCCATCGGTATCTCGGTAAATGGAGTAGTCGCAGTATCGCTGGTTCCGTTGTCTGTCTCTCGAGTCAGCTTGCAAAACAAGGAACAATTTAGATTTGAAAAAATTGATGCTTGCAGATTGACGGTCACAAGTAAAATATTTTTTGTTATTGGTTTTCTTTCACGGGGCGGTAAAATTTTAAATTGGAATTGTAAATTAAATTTTTGTGAAACTTAAACCATCCTTGTCAAAACCTTTTTCTAAGTAGGAAAAAATGATATAAGAAACCAATAGAAACTAGAGAACTCTAACATTCCTTGTGAAGCCGAGAATAATATTAAGTAAAATATTTGTATAACCACAACAATTATTTATTCAATGGCTGGTTCTGCTGCCCAAAGGAAATTCCATTTCCTGTAACTACTAGGTTGGAAAATGATGGATATGGATTGGGAGTTTAATCGATTGACCCTGGAAAATGAGGCTCTTTCAAAAACGAAAACGAGGTCAAATTATTTATTGGCTATCTCGTACAAAAAAATATTATATCCTTCAGTTATATGGTGGAACAAACATAGGACCTTGAAAATTCGTTTATGACCCCTAGGTAATTCGCAGCTCAGTTATCACAATAGGTGACTATATAGTTGGTAACTACATATGCCATGACAACCGGAATACCAAACCATTTAACAATCTAATGAAAAAAAAGAATAAAATTTATGCTTGGAAAAGCTAGCTCAATTGTGCAAAACCATTTTTAAAACCTAAGTTTTCCAGCAATTTTAAGAAATGAAAGGTTATTTTCTACGTAACAACAGAGTAGTTTTAAGCACACTAATATTGCTGTCAATTATTGTATATGTGGGTAATCAAAATTGATGAATTCTCATCAATTATTTTAGCCAAAATATTTTTTTTGAAAAACCATTCACATTTTTTAGAAAACAATTGTTCCAATTTACATTAACCACGTCATGTTTAACAGAGTTGGAATGGTTGTGAAATATGTATGTTGAGCCAAAATAGGGAAGATAATGACAAAAAAAGTCAATGATGGCCAGTTTTTGCAGCTTATATAAAAATAATTATGTCTAACTAGTTGCCATTCGGTCACGACTAGTGAATAAAGTCATGCCATTCCATGCCATTCCATGAAGAAAAAATTCATTCCATTCCAGCCAGTGAGATTTCATTCCATGAAAATTCATTCCATGACAGAAAGTGTTCATTCCACTTTCATTCCATTCCACTCCAATTCATTCCAGGTTTACATGAATATTAAAA
>JAHZMW010003872.1:0-29739 GCA_027743745.1 Alloscopus bannaensis
CGATTCTCGAACTACAAAACGTTTGGACACATCACTGTTAAATATAACTTGCAAGATTTAAATTTTCAATCATTTGTCAAAAGTCCATTGATATTTTACTCACACAATAAATGCACACAACTTGCGTGTAGTGGGAGAAGTGTGCAATGTTTGGCGGGCGCCAAATTAGCGTAGCTCGTTAAATCTCCTCGTAGACAGACAGAACATCAGCCATTATAGGATTATTCCTATAATGTAATGCCTATACTTCACTTATAATGGTTGTGGTAAAGCAGGGTTAAGGGCGCCCTTATCAAAAGTGGGTACAAATGTTTATTGTGTTTTCTATGTGAAATACTGTAAATTTACTGATTTTCACTGGAGTTTTACCACACCTTAAAGATTACTCGCATTCATAATGAGCCTAACTAAGTTTGTCAGGTATCTACTTAAATAACCACGAGCAAAATAGCGTTGGTAACGGAACTAGCCAACACTTCGAAATAAATAGTGACTGCATCCCGACTAAAGTAAAAGCGATCCCCAAACTTGACCGGCAATCCCTGCAAAGAATTCCATGTGGCGCGCCGGAAATTATTTTGATATCGTCCCCTAGTTGAGGTACGGTACACCGTTTGCTTCCTCTCAACCAGGTCGCAGCTCTTAGCACAAACGTTAACCAACAATCCGAGGACCACTGTGGTGAGCCCTAGTCCAACAATAAATATCGTAGAACCCATCAAAGCTGCCAACGGCAATCTGCGTCTGCACCGGGTAACAAACCAAGCGCAGCAGGTCATCACAATAATGCCGAGAGAAATGACTTGGTAACAAACATTGTTGATGAATTTCGCATTCATTAAAATGACAAGCCTCAACCTACTGAACTTTCTAAGAGCAAAGTCGGTCCCACTGGACTTTGTTACCGTGACGAGGATGGCATCAGAGGCCAAACTGGAAAGTACGGTAATCCAAAGGAGCGTCGTGAGTAATTTGTTCAATTCACAAAATACAATGGCAGCAAACCCAAAGGACACTGAGGACAACATGATGATATGAGTCGGTGAGTAGTCTTCAATTGGAATGTATCTCTTAAAAAGATGTCTCTGAAAAATGAGCTGGAACTGTTCCAAATCTAGCGCTACAAGAAGCAACGGTCCTGGCAAACTAACGGCAATTATGTTGCTAACGGTAAAAAGCATAAAGAGACCAGCAATGTCTCTTTGCCCCATCAGTGTTTTGCGATAGCGCCATCGGTACTTTGACGCCTCCATGAAAAGTACGTTGAGTAGCTGCGAAGCTTCTGGGTGGTCCCACAAGGTTTTGAAAAACATAACAAGAATTGGCGCCGTAAGAAGGACGCAGCAGAAAAAGAAGATTTGAATAATATTGAGCTGGCGTCCGGAATTCCGGAATTCATCCAAGAGGAGGTAGGCGTTTGATACGAATGCAAATCCGCAGACAAATATAAGCTGAAAGCAGAGTGGTAACAAATTTTTAAGGCGACGCTCGGAACGAAATTGGATAAAGTTCTTTGAATCAAGGTGGACTTCTAGAGGATATCTGCACAAAAACCGGGTGAATGCTGAAAGATACAATTTCACCGCGGTTAGCATTAAGGGGTTCGGGCCAGGTTGCGAAATTTTTGATGCCATGATCGAAATATGGACACAAACTATTAGAGGATCAAAAAGTGCGAGGAAAAACGCGTTTTTCTAGTAGAGCGTAGCGTAATGAGTTGCAGTTTGCTTGGATTGTTTTATACGACTGAAACTACCAAGTTTTTAAAAGTGGTTTTTGCCAAACACTTTTGAAGCAACTCAATAGTCTCGACGTCGCCTGGCGAGCCTTGGGTCGTCCTCTTTCTTATTCATTGCAGTTGGAAAAAACATTGAGATTTTATATAATTCTAAAAAGTACCAAGTTGTTTGCTAGACTATTTCTCAGTCTTTTTGTTTAATTTATGTTGCTTGGATTTATTGATTTGATTCATTCCTGAATATTTTCCTCCGTTGTATTATGAACGTGTTTTTCAAGCCAATGCCACAAGACCGGCATTAGAATTTAAGACGGTTGTGGTCGTTTGGTTCAACATGATTTTGTGTTTTAAACTCTTGCATGGATTCTTGCTTAAAGCAGTCTGAATATTAAAATTGAAATGTCGATGGTATTTCACAACTTGTTGCACTTTGACTTTTGCAGTTGATTTCTCCAGTGCATTACTCCTCTTAATTTAAACTAAAACTATTGCTGGAAGCACCGTTGAGATTATTAAATATGAATTAACTAGTAACTCGAATTCAACACTCAGGCGAGCTCATATATTTTCGCCGAATCTTCATCTCCGTCGTCTTCAGCGAGTAGTTGAGACCACGCCAAGTCTCCCAAGTTATTCCTTTCGAGCGATTCGTGTAACCCAAATACATTCCGTTCAGATTTGACTAAAAAAATCAATGTTTAATTTATATGTATATACTAATACAAACTTTTAATTTCTGTGTGCTCACATTATGACAGGCGTCATACCACCAAGCTCCACGATATTCCGTGACGCATTCTTTTTCCCACCAGTTGTCTCGAACAATGTTATCCCTGTCTTTAGTGGAAAATGGCCGGTTGTTTTGCATACAGTCTCCTAATTTTCAAAACGACACAACCAAACAAGCTCACAAAACGACCTCTCCGAATACACGAATCATAGTAAAATTTCGTAAATCAAAAAAGTTTTAAAAAAGTCGGAATCAATCAATCATGGATAATTCAAGTTTTTTTAAAACCACATATTTGACACTGAGATTTTTTTATGATTTGCCCATTTGTAAAACTCGTTTCTTGAGCAGAGTTATGATTTTGGTATTTACCGGCGTTCCCAGAGTAACCAGAAACATTGAGTCGATACATTTCCCAGTCGCTTCCAATCTGAAAGTGGGAATACTGGGCGACAGCGCTTTCCCCTGCGAAATCCTCCAAGTCTATTCTGAGAACCATGTCGCCTCCCTGAGTCAGTTTGTGTATTAAGTCCAAGCCCAACCAAAAGCTCCCTTCGAGACTCCCAAACCCTTTGACATAGTCGTCCCAAGACCTCTCAAAGCTGAGCTCATGGTCCGCTTCGATTCTCCGTTGAATCACAGTCCATCCGACGTCGCTCGGCAACAAATCGCATGAGATCTGCAAAATCAAAAGGTCACAATGTTCAAGCTTAATTTTTCTGCTTCCAAAGTCAAAATTTGAAACTCACAATTTTCGAATGGATTTCCGCAACAAGTACGAGCATAATAAGATATCCGATTGTTTCCATGATTTGCTCAATCGAATTGGCTGCAGCCACATTAAATTGAGATGAACACCCAAACTACAGTTATGATAATGAAAGATGGCTGACTATTTGTGAAATTGTGTATCTCGCTGGATTGTAACTTTCTCTTTCACCAAAGCTGCATTATTTTATGCCATAAATGCCGAGTACATGATTTTGAATAATTACTACTGGCAAACTACATCTAATTGGCCTTGACCGGTTTTTTACTTTAAAATAATATACTTCCTCTGATCACCCCTCTCACATTCGTAAGCCGCCCACATCACATCCGCCGCTTGTATTGGGACACGAAAAGAAATTAAAAATTCTCCAGACTCCCACGAGACGAAATGTCAAAAGTGTCATTACCACTTTCCACCTTCAGCAACAACGGGTTTCACTCAAAAATAACGAGGAGAATATCTCTGTGCATGAACACATGCGAAAATAATAATCCATTAATCCTCCAATGTGGAGGAAGTGAGGAAAAATTGTCCTTTTTATCCGCTTTGAAGGCGTCTCATATTTCAGTGTTTTCGAGGAGGGAGGGAATGACGTCCGTGACTCCGCGAGAAATGGTGTGAAGGAAGATGTTCGGTTGTTGTTCCACACCACACGCGTACTCTATAATTTTCGAAGTATACTGTTGACAAACATTGTAGTTACGGGTAATTTTTAAAAAGTTGCTTTTGCCGCCATAATAAAAAATATGTATTTCAGCCAAACACGTTATATGACTTTCACTTAATTTATAATGTTGGCGGCATTTTTAATATACTTTCGTTGTGTAGTGTTTTTTGGAAAGTGTGTTTAGCTTCCATATGGTGACCACTTTTGAGAGATATTTTGCGTGGTTTCCACTCCGGATTATTCGGACAAAAGAAAAGGTGGAGAAAATGGAGAATTTTTGAGTATAAGAAAGCCAGTCCAAGGTCTGGAGGATTGTAGTCGCTCACCTGCCCCAGACTTGAGAACAGTTTTCGAGAAGAAAACAAAAAATGGAAAGTCAAATCACAAGCTTGACATAAACTTTATAACGGGGTCCTTCAAGTTGTCTCAAGGTGCCCCAAAAATTTTTGATCGGTCTTCCCATTGGCAATGAGAGTGGACTCCTACCGCTAAAAATTCTTTCGATAAGACAAACCGCTTATCAATTGGATTTCGAAGCAGGAAGGGAGCGCGTGCGTTTTGAGGGGAGGGGAACTTTTCGAGTAAAAAAATGGGGAGCATCCTCAAATTGGCTCAAGTCGTGCTTATTATTTCCCACGTCGCTCTCACGACTCGAGGTTGCTTCATCACGAATTGTCCTCCGGGCGGAAAGCGGGCAGACACGGAGAAGAAAACGCATCAGGTAAGCCGACAAATCTCATTTTTCCCCAAAATTATTTTTTTGCAAATTAAATTTCTGCATTTTTTAGTGTGAACAATGCGGACCCCCAGGCTCCGGTGGGAGGTGTTACGGCCCCCAAATCTGTTGCTCGGCGCAATTCGGCTGTCTCGTCGGTCCTCAGGTGACTTCCGCCTGTCAACTCGAGACGAGGTCGCCGTCCCTCTGTCACAATCAGGCGCCGAGCTGCGGAGGCTCCTCCGAAACCGGACCGCTCAACGGGCAGTGCGCCGCGGTCGGGGTGTGCTGCACCCCAGAAACCTGCACTTTGGACGACAAGTGCACAACTTCCGGCGACAGTAAAGGTCCGCTTCACCTCAGACGTCGGCCATTTCATCATCACCGGAGTCATAACGACGACGGCGGTGAGGACGAAGAAACTTTAGTCATCCCCCTAATTCACGGCCCTGTCGACCTCCAATTTTATCGCAGGCTGATGCAAAGCGGGTCCCCGAAATTCGGATCGAAAACCAGCGCAGAATCTGCAGAAGTTCCGGAGCCCCTGAGTTTCGTACCGCAAGGACCTATGTCGCCCCATCTTCCTTCGGCTCGTATAGCAGATTATTTCTGAAAAATGAAAGCGATTCAAAAAAGAAATAAAGTAGCAAAAATGATGTAGTCAAAAAAAAACAAATTTTTACAACGAAATTATAACATTTGCCACGAAATCAATGGCGATTATTCTCTAGGAATTTAGTGTGAAAGCAAAGCGCTTCAAAAAAAGCGAGAAATACACAAAGAAAAAAAATAGGTCGTAGAAAGTAGGTGCGAAATTTCTAGAGTATCATAAAAAATGTTTAGATTTCTTATAAGAATACTGTATGTAACGTGAATTGACTGTATTGCGATGGATCTCGTGCATAAGTGCTTTCCCTCACAATTTTACTAGGATCATATTATTATGTGACTCGAAATGAGAGTAATGTTATATTCAATGTTTGTGTCAACATGTTGTGAAACTTAAAAATCCCCGTTTGTACACCCAACTCACGTAGATGACCAGAGTAATAATGGAATGACGGATTAAAAATAATCATCTTTGAAAAACTAAATATCTCGTACATTTCTTTTTTTGCATTTGTGTGAAAAGGAGTTTTTAATGATGTGTTTGGCGTCTCTGAAATCTGAGAGATAATGATTCCGCTTTGTTTTGTATGCATATCCTGTGACAGGATTTGGAGGAATTGGATAGATTCTCCACCAGAATTTCTGGAATAATAATATGCGTCAAAAGAATAGCAATGGAGCTCAGTGGGAGCTCCGAGCATAATAATAAGATTATGCCATCCTTTATATTTTGAGTGAGAAAAAGGTGCTATTGAACTCTTGAGTGAATGTATGAGAGATTTAACGCTGTATGTATTTATTTTGTCGATGATGATTTCATGAATGGAGAGATTTCGGCTAATGTTGATTGAGGTATTGTGGTTAATTTCGTGATTAATGAATAATTGCAACAGTAATGACTGCATTCTTTGCAGTAAAAGTGGAGATTTTTTTGGGAGAAAATTTGGGAGAAATGTTTATATGGGAATTAGATGAGAAGCAAACCGCTGCTCGCGGAGTACCGCAAGATTGCACCATTTGATATGAATAGAAGAGTAACAAGTAATTTTTAATTTGTCAATAAATAACATTTTGATTAGCACATTTTTTTTGTGGTATTGTTAATATTATGTTTGCAAAATGTTATTTGTTTGTGCAATGAATAAGTTGATGTAGATGCCTAACGACTAAACTGAAATTTGAGGTAGGCTGAAGTAAGATTGTAGATTTAGCTCAAAGAACTTAAAGCGCGTTGATGCTAAAGTTGCCTATCATTCGTATTGAGAAAAGTCGGACAGACAGACAGACAGACGGACGAGATGTTGTGAGAAGTACCCACTGGTACATAAATAGATTGATATTGTCCATGGAACGGAGTGTTATTAAGCAAGAGAGAGTTACTCTGAATAAATGACTGGAGGTGATTCACCCCTTCTCTGGACAAGGTTATAAATGTAGGTAGCTTAACTACGGAAGGATTTCTCTGCTGAATCTGTGTGGTGTGCCACACCATTTTCATTTGGAGTACAGAAGACACAGTTTGCGGGACTCCCTGACCTCGGCTTGTGAGGACAACATGGATTTCAAATTGGGAGTGGTCATTCTCCTTTGTGGAGTGGCCTTCACAAATGTAACTAACCCATAACAAATCTTTGATTTAAAAAAAATTCCCTTACATGCAATATCTTCCGAAATTACGTAGGCTAATGACGACTCAATCTTCAAAGCGTTTCTCGAAGCGACCCCAAAATTCCCGCAAATCAAGCCCCCCGAAATCCTCATCCCGGAGGACCAAGCCCGAGCCAAAGTTGAGGTGCTCAATGCCACCTCCAACTTCTTTCCGAACAACGGCTGCGCCGTTAACAGAACGGATCTGAAGGCGGGCGATTTTGGAATCATTCTTACTCCCAATTATCCGCGTGCATATCCCGCCAATCAGGCCTGCCAGTGGTATCTCGAGGTACTCATTTTTAAAAATTTAAAAAAAAATCTAAAAAAAAATCTAAATTTTATTTATTTCGGAAGAGTGAACCCGGAACCCGGATCGAAACTACCGTGTTCGACCTGTATACGCAGCCATGGTTCTTCACGTATTTTGACTACGTCCAGTTCACAACTGATGGCAACTTCACAAATGCGGAAAGGTTATAATTCGCACAATTTTTAAAAATTTGTCGCCACTTTTAATTTTTCTTAATTTTTCCCCAATTTTAATTTTCTCAGAATGGCCGGTGATCTAAACGCAAGAACGCCGTTCACAATCGTCTCGAAAAAGAACAAAATGGGCATCCGCTTCCGGTCCTCCGCCCTTTTCAACTTCCGGGGGCTGAAGCTCCAATATTTGGTACATTTATTTACAACAATTTATTAAAAAATTGGGGCATTCTGAGATCAATTTGGAGATTTTCTAATTTTTGCAGGTCAGACCCACCGAAGCGCAAGCCGCCCAAGACAACTTCGTCACCCCCTTCGACGGCGAGTGCGGGATGTCCATGGTGCTCGAAACTGATGACGCCAGCACGCAGCGTCCTTCCCTTCCCGGAATCATTCCGGAACACCCAGTTGTCGGACCTCAACAACCGGAGCCAGTCACGTCGACGGAAAATTACCTCAAATTCACTTTGGGTGAAACTCCAGCTCCTTCCGGTCCCTTGTACAGGCCTCCGTACCAACCAATTCGCCCCAGTTTCACTGGAAGCGTGGCGGAAGGACAGAAAAACTATGAATTAGACAATAAGATTGTCGGGCCTGGAGAATCTCCTACCGGTGCCTTCCCCTGGATGGCGGCACTTCTCATCGATGGAAAGCAGTTTTGTGGTGGCAGTCTTATCGATAACATTCACATTGTGACGGCTGTAAGATTTTATCGAATAGCTTATCGAATTTTTAGTCAAAACTGTTTTTAGCTTGTTACGTAAATTTTTCCTAGGCCCATTGTACCGATGGAGCTGAAAAGATTGTCGCCGTTGTCGGCACCAATAGCTTGAAGGATCCTGATCCAGGCCGCAAAATCTTTAATATAACCCGCGACGGAATTTTCCAGCATCCTCACTACAACCCGAACACGATTGGTTATGACATTTCCATCATTCGGTTGCCGGAAAGGGTCGAATTTACCGAAAAAATTAGGCCGGTTTGCTTGCCAAACAGGTTTTACAGCTCGGACACGTTTAGGCAAAAAATTGTTCGAGTTTCCGGTTGGGGAAAGCCTGGCGATGGTATTTTGAAATATGTAACTCCGGATTTGGGTAAAATTTTCAAAAATTATTATTTATTTCAACTAATTTGAATTTTTAAGCTTCACCAAGCATCAGCTACCAACTCAAAAACGTCACCGTCGCCGTCATGGGCAACGGTCACTGCCGACACGTTTTCAAAGGCTTGGTAACCGGAAACCAGATGTGCACTGCTTCAAAGACAACAGTCTCCCCTTGCCGAGGTGACAGCGGAGGCCCTCTTGTCATTCGTCAACATGCCCCTAACGGACAGCCGTTTTACATGCAAGTCGGAATCGTCTCGTTTGGAGGCACTTCCTGTGAGCAGGCCCTGCCCGTTGGGTACACTCGGATTACGGCGTTCTTTGATTACATTTCTCAAGTCACTGGACGTGTCTTTTAACACAAAAATGTAAACTTTTTAAAAACCTTCAAAATGTGATGGACAAGACTAACACTAAAGCAAGTAAATCTAATAATGATAAACAATAGTGTGAAATAACTACATTCCGGAACACGTTTCCACAAAATAACCATATTTATTAATACATTAGAAGAGGTCGAACACAAAACCATTTGAGCACTTAAAATTCATACATGTAAAAACCGAAACTGGTCAAGTTATACTCCTAGCTACGCTTGAAGGTTGTCAATTTCCCGAAGAATGTCATAAATCGGGGTGGTCTGCACCTGAAACCTGAAAAAACAACAAAGCCCCTCATAATCTACCGAGAACTGGCATGCCGAGTTATGAAACATTTCGGATCCCCGACTTCATTTAATACATATATACATCATTAAACCTCCAACTTACTTTCCTGTCAACGCCTGCATATCCTTCGGAACAGCGGACACATCCTCGGTTACTCCACGACGACACAAGGGACACCAGAAATTCAGCGTTTTTGTGCTAAAAATCTCGCCGAGCTCCAAGTCTGCAGAAGGCAATCAATTCAAACATTCGAAATTTTATTTATCAACGTCACACAAACCGCTATTATCACTTAATGATAAGCAATTGTCACTCGCCTGACCACGCCTTATTGCACGAAACGCATTTGAACGACTTCACCTCATTCGCGGTCTTCTCCAACCCAGCGACCCGGATCTGGATTTGATCCAACTTGAACTTGACGACGTTCGCGAGCCTCCCAAGCTTGATGAAGTAGTAGTCCTCACGACGACTACTCCCGTCTTCAGCGACCACCTTCTCCGTCGTGCAGCAGAGGAGCCTGTCGTTGACCAGTTTGGTGAGGGACTTTCTTGTCAGCTTCACGTCGAATTGGAGGGTCTGCATCACCATCTTCTGAGTGACTCCTGGGAAAACACAAAAAGATAGATTACGCCGTCCAGAAATTGAGAAGTTAAGAAAAATATTACATAAAGAAGCTTCGGTAAAAAAACGATTTTTGTCACCCCCCTCCCCACATGTCACGCTCTTTTAACATTACGTATATGGCAGCGTTTACATTAGTGTCACGCTAGGGTAAAACGGTCAAAGCCCTCACCCCCTCCCCCCTCATTTCCGAAGCTTCTTTATGTATCACCCCTAAATGAAGGTCACTCACGCTTCTTCGCCACCACAAAGTCAACCAGAATCTCATCCTTCGTCTCGTAAAAGCAGTGGACCACCGTCCTCAACAGCTTCAGAAGCAGGGCCTCCACCTTTTGCCGTGGAGTAGGTTCCTCCATCTCCTCCCCGGTTCCCTCCATTCTTCGTCCAGGCCGACAAAAAACTGTCTAAAACAAAAACATTTTTTTTAAATCGCTCGTTCGAATATTTTAATTATTAAAACAATAACCTTATCACAGAAGAATTCTCTCTTCAGCCTTTTCACTGTTTCATGAATTTATTTTAATTTTACACTTGAGTACTTAATTTTCTTTCGAAATCCGAGACAAACACAGGTGAGCGCTCAGCAGGAAGCAGTGCAAAAAAAAAACACAAAATTCTGCTTACGTTCGTTCATTTATGTGCACAAACAACACGTGCATTTATTCATTCGCCTCATTTGCATACCGCAAATTCTCAATTCGGAGTCGCGGCCATAAAATAAAAATTGAGCGTGGAAGTACGAAGTTGTAATTACAGACTACACATTGAGAGAGCTCAAAACCAACAACGGCAAGGACTTCCTGAGGTGATTTTTCAAAACATAATACAACATAATAGATTAAATATTTATACGGCATTGAGCAATTAAAGTATTACTTGAATTAAAAAATTGTTAATTTTAAAAAGGAGCTGAATTATATTGTACTCGGAAGTACGTAAATATCCTGTCAAAATTTGTTGCTTGGAAGTTTTCCAGTGTTTGAGATTGTTTCAATTGCATGTCACATACTTCTTATTGCAGTAATTGTAGCGGATTTGCAGCGTGGTTTTATTTATAACCGAAGTACTTTGGTGATAATTGGTTGTAGCTTTTAATTTTAAAAAAATCCAAATTTCTCTCCATTATTGTAGGCTGTAATTTTGGGGGGCAAACTATAAATTGAGAGACGACTCTCAATTGAGAATTTACGGTAATATGTTTGCACACATGTCAAACCGAGAACTCAGCAGGAGCTGATGCTGGACTCTTCTTTTAGAGTGATTACATAAAAAAGGAGGATTATATAATCATGATTAATTACGTAAATATATCGTTCGTAATATATCGAAAACGTACCTTTTTTGTGTTCCCAAACTGATTGCCTCACATATTTGGTGTAATTCTATTTTTTCTTGCAGCGACGAGTGACGAGTGAGGACATTCACACTACACAGAATTCTGGAGCGTTTATCATCTCAGGATAAGTTTAACCTTGGCAAAAGTTCATCGCGGACAGATCTAAATGATTGGAGTAATTGTTTTTTATGAATACAATTATGCAGGAGTCTTCCAGAGGTTGTTTGGACGTCGTTTGAGCAAGATCTTCACACTTTATACTTAAAAGTGCGTATTTTTGTATGTGATACAGAGGCATTATGATAAGCGCAACATTGGTGCCATGCTTCCTCCTCCTCCTTGGGGTAAGCGTTGTTTTGAGTCTAAATTTTTTCTGATTTAAAAATCGAACAAATTCAAATTTTTAGTTTTATTGTTAGAGTGGATCTCGAGGCGACATCGAGGACGACTTCCTGAACGCGGAACCCATCCACCCAGCGATTCGCGTGACGGAAGAGCCCTTCTCGGAGACTGAGCTTGACACGGCATCGAAACTGGAGCCGGCGACGAACTACACCTCTGAATTCATTGCGTTGGACTGTTAGTTTCTTCAAAAGACCTATTTCCAATTATTTAATTTAAGTTTTACATTTTTTTTTCTTTTTTAGTTTGCAGTCAAAACAAGACAGGACTCAAGGTCGGTGACGTGGGCGCCTTCACGACTCCTTACTACCCGAAAAACTACCCCGGGAGGACGAGTTGCGAGTGGAATTTGGAGGGGGAAAGTGGGACCGTGATTGAGGCAACGATTTTCGACCTGTTCACTCAGCAATGGTTCTTCACCTACTTTGACTACGTCATGGTCGCCAAGAATGGAGACTTCAAGCGTGTTGACAAGTACGACAAAAAAAGCTGTTTAAAATCATTAATTAAATAATTTTTAATTATTTTTTTCTGATTTTGTAGAATGGCTGGCGACATGAACGGAAAGACGCCATTCACCATCGTTTCCGAGGGACCTAAACTCGGTTTCCGATTCCGTTCCTCGTCCCTCTTCAACTTCCGTGGGATGAAAGTTCATTACGTTGTAAGTTATCTAATCTCCCTCCCTCACCCCGGTTCAATTTTTTTATGAGTAGTTTTTTTCTACGTTTCATTCACCTCAAGATCTGTTCTCTTTTTCAAGGTCAGGCCTGCCAAAAAGGAGATGAGCGTGATGCGCCGGGAGCATTCTCCATTCGATGGTAATTTTATACAACTCATGAATAGTAAATTATGAATCCTAATTGGCTCATTTTTTTTTTGAAAAGGTCATTGTGGCCTGTCCAATCTGATCAATGGGAACACCCTCGACGACAACATCATCGGGCCTGGGGTCGCTGCAAAAGGCTCCTTCCCGTGGATGGCCGCGCTGCTTATTGACGGGAGGAGTTTTTGTGGAGGAAGTATTATCAGCAAGAAGCACATTCTCACAGCGGTTGGCTACAATAAAATTATAATTATTTTTTAGTCTTATCCTATTCATAAAAAATTCTCCCAACCACAGGCCCATTGTACCGACGGCGCCCGAAGGGTGACCGTGCTTATCGGTGCTGAAAACATTAAGAACAAGGGCAACCCAAACCGGCAGTTGTTCAATGTGTCGGCCCACGACATTTTCCAGCACGGTTCTTACAATCCCGTGACGATAAGTCATGACATCAGCATCCTCACTTTGCCGACTGAGATCGAGTTCAATGGTGCGCTTATCATTTATGCACATATTTCTCAAAACTATAAAAAACGAATTTTTATTTTATTATTTTTTGTAGAAAATGTCCGACCAATTTGTCTCCCGAATCGGTACTACCTTCCGGAAACATTTGTGAATGAAAATGTTCGGGTATCGGGCTGGGGTAAGTTGAACTACTTCCGAAGAAAATTCAGAATTGAGTTTTCTACCAAAATAAAACTTTTTTTAAATATCACCAGGAAAGCCACGTGATCGAGCACCTGCAATAAGTCCGGACCTCAAGAACACCACAATCACCATCATGACAAACTCCAAATGCAGACGCCAGTTCCGAGGGCTTGTTTCTGGCAACTTGATTTGTACCGCGACGCGATGGAATGCTTCTCCTTGCAGAGTACATTAAATCTTATCTTAGTCTTATCATGCTTACATCGATGTTTAAAACTTTTTTAAATTCCAGGGTGACAGCGGCGGCCCTTTGGTTATCCAGCAAAGTGATCCTGGCTCCGGGAAAAACTACTTTATGCAAGTCGGCATCGTCTCCTTTGGAGGCAGCTCTTGCGAGCGAGGAATTCCCGTGGGATTCACGAGAGTCACGGCGTTCCTCGATTATATCTCGGAAGTGACTGGGAGATCATTTTATTAGATTTTTTTCTACAATTTAAAAAATTGACATTCACAAGAATTTCTTTGCAAAGCTGTAAAAATACTTCAAACATTTTTGCACATGCGTCATTAAAGATGAGAACATTGTTTCCAGATATGTCATTGGCCGAACTTTTTTATTTTACGAAAATAATTAGATTTGCGTGCTCATCAAAACTAAAATTTTTAGACTTGAACACATTCAGAATGCAGATCTATTTCAGCTGGCGTCACGATTTTCAAACGAAGCCATACCCCCGACATTTCGGATCGCCGCCTCGATTCCTCCGAACTTCTTCCGTGAGTTCCTCCGCCCGAGGGAGTTGCACATTGATCATCCCGTTGAGAACGTACTCCTCGCGGTACTCGTACTTAAGGACGCGCTTCACCTTTCTTTGAGATTCCTTAGATTGATCCCCCTGTGGGAGGGCGACGGTGGTGACGGGATTCTATCAAAACAAGAAAAAAACTGTAAACCCGCTCTCCTTCGATGACCTTAAAAAAATCTGTAAAAATTCACTCACCGCCTCATTCTCCTTGTAACCACTGGAGTAGATTTCGTCATCAACTTTTCCATCTTCGATGAAAACACCAGCGTTTTTGGAGGGACAAAGGTGATTCGTTTCTTGAGGAGAGGGGAGCCACGAACAACTGGAAGGGAGGCGATGACGACGTGGTGACACAAATCTCGTGCGATTCCTCTCCTCGTCCTCGTCTTCCGTGTAATCGGTGAAGGACATGCACGATGCTGAGGTGGAACTGTCACGAGGTGGGGACGGAGAATGTGAAGAGCGAGCGGTGGGAGGTCGTTTGACACTGTCTTCGGATTTCGGAGGAGATGACGGTGAAGTTGGAGCTTTCCGAAGATTTTCTCGAAGTCGAGAGGTACGGACGACAGGACTACTCCAGCCGGCGAATGATGAGGTGGTGGCAGGTCTTGAAGGGGTAGATGGTCTTCTGGAGGTGTTGACTTTGGAGTTGGACCGACTTCTCAGCTTTAGCTCCTCTTTCAGTCTCTGCTGGATGGGAGACTTGTCCGTCTTGGCAAAGTCAAGGAATCTCGGCTTCACTGCTTCCAGCCTCGAGGATGGCCCCACCAAAGCCCCCGAGCCAAGAAGGAGGAGTTGTCGAAGTGGCTTCAGAACTCGCTCAATCATTCCAGGTTTTCCTTCGACGACCGCATGAAGAAGCTTAGGCGTCAGACTGAATCCAATTTTGCGGAAGATGTTGCGCTGGATGTGCTCCCAGTTCGAGAGCTTCTTGGAGGTCGCACTCGCTCGGGGGTAGTACAGCGGGTTCGAGATGGAGGGGATATAATGGGCCACAAGCTCCGCCATCATTACTTCAACAAAATGTCAAAAAATCATCAATTCACTTTTAAAAACTTCTTAAAAAACTGGTGGGCTTTATCATTTCGAACTCACCTCCATCAGCAAAGTCCCTGTGAGATGAGGTCTTCCTTCGGCACGAGAACCTGCAAAAAATGTCATTAAAGTAGGAAAAATACAAATGCCACCTCCAAAATAGTTAGTGATAAGCTCGAAAACAACTCACTCCAAAGTGTCCAGCCACCTGTAGATGGATATTAGCTCGGAGTCTTCGATCGGCTCTCCAGTCACGTCCACAAGAATTGGCGATCTTCGCTTGGACTCCATGTCGCTTCTCGAACACAACATTTGGACTAGAACGTGATAATTGGAAGTGTTGTCAATTTGTCGAAAAGTGCCAGTTGCACAAAATTTACGAATTTAAGAAGGTTAAAAAAACTTAAAAATTGAAGCCAATGTTTTTGTTCTGATTTTAAAAATTCTCTTAAAAATATTAGATGCCGTTTTATAAAATACGAAACATCTGATTCTGTTTTGAGAAATCAATACACGTTCGATTCGTACATTTTGAATTTGCCGCCAAATGCTTTTGAAATCGTTGACGCCTGCATCAAATCAAGTTATCACCAAGACACCCTTCAAACCATTTTTATTACTCTTTCAGATGAACTTCTTATGACGCTCCTGAAAAAAAAATATCAGTCAGGTCACAAAGTGCAATTGATGACGCTGACGCTTAAAAAATGTTGCGCAAAAAACAAGGAAAAACTATGACAAACTGAAAGGTTTATAAGAAAAAATACTTCCTCGTCATTCTTAACCAAGAAAATGATATTCTCACTGTGAAAAACAATTTTTTGTAATTTTGCCAGAATTTCCTGCATCATCAAAGTTGCGGTTTCTATTCCGCTGACAACTCCAAAATTAATTAAAGAAAAAAACTCATTTCATGAGGGCATTCATGATTTTAGAGAGACATTGAAAAGACATAGAATTAAAATACCCCAAAATTGGAATTTATTAAGTTTCTTCATAATTTTTAAGGTTCGAAGGCATGTTCGAAATCTTCGCGCAACTCGTACAGTGACCATCGGCGGGATCGCAAATGTGAGTTGGAAAATTGGGGATAATTTGAAGTTGTTAAATACGAAAGCATTTAATTGGGTTTCTATTGTTTTCAGGTGGTGGATGCGTATTGCTGGTATAGAGTTTTCATCCTGGTGCCTCGGGGTAAGAAAATAATTTTTTGGGGGATTTTTCGAATATTACGTCATCTAAAAATGAAAAATAAATGGTTTGAGCAAAAGAGCGCTAGATTTTGGTGGCTTCAATTTTAGGGGGTCATTCGTAAATGATATCACTAAAAATTTGGGCGTATGCCAAATCTTTTTGCTTGTCTAAAATTAGTTTGTTTAAATGTTTTTATCATAACTCAGATCCTAACGGTTCCGACAAGGCGGAGGTTCACTCGAATGTTTTCCATCATTTCACGGATATGGAGGAACTCAAAAACCATCCCACCCTTAAAGTGAAGCACCTGTACATCTATCAATGGTTCGAGTTCATCCTCTTTCTTCAAGCCGTCGCTTTCTTTATCCCTCGTTACTTGTGGCGCTACTGCTGGGAGCAAGGGCAGATCAAAGCTTTGACCGAAAACTCCGCCTTAGTCCATCTAAAAAAGGACGACGACCAAAAACAACGGCACACAGACATTGTTAGCTACTTCAGAAGAAACAAGTACGGGAATTGGGAGTACTCGTTGAAATTCGTGGTTTGTGAGCTCCTCAACTTCGCCAATGTCCTAGGACAGTACATAATCCTTTGCGGAGTGCTGAACGCAAGCTGGTCTCAACTTTTCGACGACTTGACTCACTCCGAGTCGAACTACGACTACAAGCACCCAGTTCATCTGGTCTTTCCGAACTTGGCTCGGTGCGAAATCCCGGCGGCAGGAGGGAGTGGTTCTTCAATGCATTCTGAATATTGCGCCCTCCCAATTATGGTGTTTGTCGCGAAATTCTACATACTTCTATTGTAAGTTTTCCCACTTTTTGCGTAACGTCATATTCGAATGACCCCTAAAAATTTTAATTGTATTTTTCAGATTCTATTTCCTATTCCTCACGGTTGTAAGTGGGATTTCACTTCTTTTCCGATTTTTCCTTATTTTATCCCCTCATCTCCGCTGCTTTCTCCTCCAACGCCAAGCCAAGTCGCCGGACAACCTCGTCAACATCTTGAGACCCCATTTGGACTACGGGAGTTGGTTCCTTCTTTACCAAGTAGGAAAAAACATGGATCCCTTCCTATTCAAGGACCTTTTATACGAGTACAAGGATGCGGTATCCGTCGGCAGGCAGTCTGTCTCGATGATTTCCTCCGTGAACAGTTTGTACCCTGGAGACATGTTGCGACAGGTGTCCAAAAACTCTCAATTATCCGAAAAGGAAAACCTGGATAAGCGAGCCAAATAAACATCACGCCATCTCAAATATTTTGTACTTTGTTCCATCCAAACCCCATGCATTTTACGTTGACAAATAAATTCATATATTTTTCACAAAAGCTACACTTAATATATGGATACTGTGCTTATGGTTCTGAGTTTGATTATTTTTGTTCTTATAACTTGCTATACCTAATTGATTTTCATATTCTCACTCTTCCTATATTCAATCCCTCAACATTGAACACGGAGGACAGAACGTTTGAAGCTATGAGCCGGAAGCACAGTACTTCGTTGCTCATCGTTTCATGCGATATGTTTTTCTTAATTTTTATACCGCAATTTCCCTTGAAATTACGCAAATGCCTTCTTGACGCTTTACCAAGTTAATTTCACGTCAGAAAAATTAATGAATCATGTTTCTACGACACATTTAGTCAAATCGACATTCTCCTGGAAGACAACGCAGTTTTTTGTGGTTACTTTAGAGGAAATTTGATGATGGAAAATTTTTGACGTGTCTGAGCTTTATATATTGTAGAACAAAAGGAAGAGTCAGTATTTCACTATTTCACTAAGTTTCATAGAGAATTGTTCGAGTTTTTAACGGTGCAAAGATGTTCGACATTTTCGGCCAGCTCCAACTTCTCTTGAAGAAGTCGAGTGCGGTGATCGACAACAATGTGTTCGTTTTGCATTACAAGGCCACTGTGTTCATCTTGGTTCTCTTTTCTATTATTGTGGGCACCTCGAAGTACTTCGGAGATCCGATTGATTGTACTCAATCCGCGGCTTCGATTGAAAAAGTAAGAAAATTTAACAGAATTAGGACTTTATATTAAACCAATTAAAATTGAAATATTTCAGAGGATAAATGTGAATTAAACTTTGTTTCAGGTTGCGGACAAGTATTGCTGGTTCAACGTGTACATCATTGTGCCCCGAGGTAAAAATATTTTTTGGGCCGTTCATATATTATGTCACGCAAAAATGGGGTGGTTGTATTTTCAAAAGTGATCCGATTGCGGAGGGTGCTTACTAAAATTATATTGTGCTTGGGTTAATTTGCAAAATGTATCATCCATAATGAAGGAAAGATGTTGTGTAATTGTAAAACTTGTAAATTTAACAGAAGAAGGAGGCTCATATGAAGAAGACGATAGTATTCTTCCCGCATTCGCACACTTCAAAAACAGGAAACACTACAAAAACCACGACACCTACAAAGTAAACGATTTATACATATACCAATGGTTCGAGTTCATTCTGTTCCTTCAAGCTGTCGCCTTCTTCATCCCTCGCTATCTTTGGCGCTACTGCTGGGAGTCAGGGAGGATCAAAGCTTTGACTGAAAATTGTGCTAAGGTTACCCTAAAAAAGGAAGAGGATGACAAACAAAAGTATTCCGAAATCGTGACCTACTTCGCCCGCAACCGACATGACCACCTAGAGTACTCTTTGAAGTTCGTTGTCTGCGAGATCCTCAACTTCGCGAACGTACTCACCCAGTTCGTCATGTTGAGCAAGGTGCTCAAAGCGAGTGGACCTGAGCTTCTGGAAGAGTTGAAGTACTCCGAGTCCAACTACGACTGGCGGTCTCCGCTCTATAGAGTCTTTCCAAATGTGGCCCGGTGCGATGTCCCAACACCGGGAGGAAGTGGGACTACCTACCTTTACGAGTATTGCGTGCTGCCAATCATGATTTTTGTTGCAAAATTGTACATCCTCCTTTGGTAAGTTCAATAGCAATAAATTTTTACCCCCAAATTTTCGATGACGTCATTTGCAAATGCCCCCTTTAAAAAAATATTTTTTTAAAATTATTTTTTAGGTTTTACTTCTTGTTCCTCACAATCGTGAGTGGACTCGCCCTCGTGTACCGTGTCCTCACAATTGTCTCCCCGCAAATCCGCTCCTTCCTCCTGAAGCGCCAAGCGAAGTGCTCCGACTCCACGATTGACACCCTCAGAGTCCACCTCGGCTACGGGGACTGGTTCATGCTATACCAAGTCGGAAAGAATATGGACCCCTTTTGCTTCAAGGACTTACTTCACGAGTTCTGGGTGAAACTGGCGAAGGGCCGGAACTCTATCATCAATTTGCCAAAGTCCAACAGCGACAACCGCCTGTATCCCGGAGACTTTAATCCGATGAGACAAAATTCACTTGGGGAGAGTGGCAAAGAGAAAGAGGGCTTCAAGTAGGATACAGTTAAGCAGTTATGATTTATCAGTGTCAAAATGTAATTATTAATTGAACCCAAAGTTTAATAAAAAATGAATATAAAAATATTTTCCATAAGTCACATTTTTTGGGGGTGGGTGACGGGAGACGCGCGTATGAAGTTTGTACACAGAGAACACAACAACACAAGAAAATCGGAATTTCTTGAGTTTTTTGTTTTTTTTTTTCGTCAAATTAAATTAAGGCTTCCACAAAATTAAGTGGATTAAATTTTCGTATTTAATTCGCATCTTATTTGGACACATCTTTGGTATGTTATAAGACCGTAATTTTTTGTCAAATTACAAAATATTGTGCAAATTTTAACTTCTATTTGGACCAAGACTGTACGAGCTGAGAAAAGGTGTGATTTTAAGTTTTAGTCCCTGTAAGGATTTTGCTTATCACATCAGGTCCTTCTAGGCTCATTAGTCACTTTAAATGTTGGAGGTCCTACAATAAAAGAGGAGATAGCTAACGCAAACGCGGATTCCGAGGATTGCGCGTTTTTGTGCCGAGGTTTTCTCACAGTCACAAACAAGCCGAAAGACTTCCGTTTTTTATTAAATAGATTTGTCACTTTAATTTTATTGTGATTGTGTAATTTTAAACAATTCATTTATTTCAGAGAGGCGCCTATGAAGACCTAGAGACGCCGAGGAACTCCGTTTGGCCAAATTTATGACTTTATATATCCGTCTGTAGTTTGGTGATTCTGTTTATTAAAATAGGTTTACACAGAGTTTCTAATCTATGGATTTTTCTGTTCTGGAGAATGAGATTTAATTTTAGGTCTCCGCTTCGGATAACTGATAAACCACCAGCGTTGGTTAACGTGACCTGTGCAGGGCATCAGACGAACGGTGGACTCGTCCTCTGTCATGGTGAGACAAGAGTTGGTTTCCGGGTTGTGAATTAAGGCAGTCTACAAATATAAATAATTATAATTTATACTAAAAGGTTAATAAATTATTGATTGACATTTCTAAAAAGGTTTGTGTGATACTTTACATCATTGTCATAGACAAACTCTTGATTCCCTTTGTATTCATGGCAGTAATAAGTTTTGAGCACGAGCCCTTCCGGCGGAACTTTGGGGATGACTCCCATTCCAGGGCGGGTGTAGTCGAGGCAAGCTTCATTCTTTCGGATTTCGTTGTCCACGGTGTACCAGTAGTGCTAGAATAATTTCTGAAAATTTGTTTCCTGATCCTGGTGGCAGTGCTTTTTTTGAGATTTTTGTTTAAAAAATTGTGAGTACTTGGTTTTGTCCTCGGCCATGACAGTAGTAAATCCCTGCAGCAAATTTGTAATCCCCTAAAGTGTCCAGACACTTGTCGAGCTTCCCTCCAAGATTCCTTAGCTTTAGAAAAAATTGAAACAGACATGCAGAAACTTTTACATCCCGGAACCTTGGTTCCCGGTAATTGTTTATATTGGAATGAGACTGACCTCGCCGGAATATATGACTTTGTACTTTGGATTGAATTGCTCCGGGTAGACATTTTCTAGGTACCACTCGAAGCTCTTGCAGTTAAGCCGCTCACGAAGAGCTTTCCTCTCTGATAAGTCACCAATGTCCTCGTCTGCAAAATGGTAGCCCATTCGCTCATAGTAAAAGTCGGCGTACTCATCCATCCAAACCTCCGCAAGTCGAATATTATTGCGCATTAGATAGCTATCGGCTAGTTTTGCGCGGTAGGTTGCTCGGGATTTGTAAATGTGGCCAACCCTTGAGCAAGAAATGTATTCTATCCTACCACCGCACATCCAAGCCTAAAATTTTCAGAGTGAATTCATTGTCTTTAATTCTATACTCGTTTCAGAGTATACGTACGTATAATTATCGGTACGATTTTTACCTTGAAAGATAATTCAAGATTTTCAGCGCCCCAAATGTTAAACTCCGGGTCATACAAGCCCAACTTCTCAAAAAATTCTCTATGTATAGAAAAAATCCCACCGACATTCGTCGGGCTCGGCATAGGCTCGGCGGGATGCTTCAACAAATTGAGTGTTCGTCTTGGAATCACTTCCCAAGTAAACTATTGAAAAAAACATTTGAAAATTGCCCACCGTTAACCTCAAAATTTTGTACGAAATTTTCCTGGAAATATTCAAGATTTTCCACCCCCGTTCCACACTTACAAACAGATTCCAACAAAAACCTCCACTATCAGGACTGGTCGCGGCGTACACAAAATAGTCCAACTTCTCCGCATTAATGGCGTCAATAATTGGCGTCGCGACGACCTTCGGATTCTCCTCAATTCGTTGAATCAACGGCTCCAGCCAGCCCTTCGAGACTTCGACATGGCCATCCAGATAAGTGATTATTGGTGCCGTGGCATACTTCAGGCCGAGGAGCCTCGCTTTAATCAATCCGATTCTTTTCAAGGAGCGAATGATTTTGACCTTCGGTTCAGAAACGAAGTGGTTGTCTAGAGCTCGCTTCAAATTTTGGATTTCGGAACAGTCGTCCACAATTATGATTTCCCGAAGAAGTGCCGGAGGAGAGCGGTCGAGAATGGAGTTAATGGTTCGAACGAGGGTGACAAAGCCTTCGTTGTACATCGTGATAATGATGGAGGTCGGAGTGGTGACATTCTGAGGAAAATGGGTTCTGCACCACGGGTCCCGGAAGTCGGGTAGCCTCCGACGATCCCCGATCGCTGAGGAGAGGTACTCGTTGTATCCATAAAGGGTCTTCATGTCGTCAATAACCTTTTCGATGGGATTGGTTGAGTTCGGGAGTACGATTTCTCCACCCATGTCCCCCAACCGGGGGGTGGACACTGGAGGGAACTTGGAGAACGGAGGATAGAGATCAAGGTCAAGGGAAGGGTCACACTGTATGAGGTTAAGATCATTGGGATCCCAGCACGCGTTTGGAGGATCTCTCAAGGAGGGATGGAGGTGATCTTGTTCATAACCGGTGGAGGGGATATCTTGGAGGATCGCATCAGCGATTGTGAAGATGACTTGAGTGACACCGAAAAATGCGAAAACTTTGGATCGCATGTTCAGCAAAATGTGTACTTTAAGGAATCCGAGTCCGTTACTCCTCTGAGTATTTAAAAGCGTTAAAAATTAAAGAAATGTAATCTCAAAGTTAGTGATGTTTTAAGCTACTCAAGTAAAAAATATTATGCAATACCATGCTTATTTAATGTGCTCACTAATTGAGATTTTGGTGCACAATGTCAAACCTTGAGACCTAAATTAAAACAAATGAGTAATTAACATTAAACTTCGCCTTCACCTTTTAATGCAGCAATACATTACAAGTGACTTGCTTTCTGACACTTTAAATAAATTTAATTGTAAGAAAATACAAGGATTGTAAAAATCATCAATATCGAAGTAAATTCATCTTCTTAGAGGACGTTTCATAGCTCCTCAGTTTTTATAGGGATCCTGAACGAAGTATAGCCTCATTCATCGTTTATGGTACGACAATTATAAATTTGTATGTTATAATTTTAATTTGTTTTAAGATTTAATATGGTTATCAATATGTACAAAATATTCATTAATTACGCCATAAATATTATTGTTGTAAAGTTTCGCGTCACAAATTCGCATGCTTTTGCGAATGTGAAACAAAATTTTGCACAGAAGTGCAATTGTGTTGCGACTATTCAAACTCTTCTCATACAAAACACGGTGGAAAACGCACTTCGTTTTGTGTCACTCATACAAATGGTGAAACGGAAAATATAGCTCCAAACCACATTCTGAATCCTTGAAGTTGTATGTAGTAGTTACGTATTAGAGAGAGCGTATTGGATTGCATGCAAGAAAAAAAGTGGTCAGACAAGGTTTTTGACTTTATATAAAAGTTTGTCTCGATCTCTTATCACACATACTGGATTTACTCCTTTTGGCTCTTTGCTGGACTCGATTTTTAAGCATTAATACAACGATATTCCTGCGGTTCAGCAGCAGCTTCGAAAGTTGCACTGTCACACTTTTAATATCAACTTGATAAAGCTTGTCTCATTCACTCTCCCATCTGCTCATCCTTTTCATATGATGCATGTAAATTTAAGCGTTGTGTGAAGTGCACATCTGCTGTCGCTCCACAAAAGTGGACCACAACAGACCACACCGATAAACCATTTCATTCTGTCTCACATAATATCTACTTAAACGTATAAACAGAATGCAGGCACTGAAATATATTCACACAAAATGAACTCGGTATCAAATGAAATAATACATTACGAAAACAGGCCTGTCGCATGTGCTTCTTAGGAGCACTCGCTGTAGCTGCATAGCAATTTTTACATTCTCACAGGAATACACACGCTACAACTGGGTTCATCGTGTACTTAAAATGCAAGGCCAAAAATAGACCAAAAATAATATTACGGTAGAAAGGGTTTCCACTTCTTGAAAATTTGTGGGGGTCACTTTCTCTTTAAGGTCACCAAGGGATTATAACGGGACATTGATTTCTCACGTTTTTAAAATAAACAAAAAAGTTTTAACAAACAGAGTTTTTGTTCAACTTTGGTGTGTTTTCGTGCAAAGCACGCATTTTGGCCACTTTGTCTTGTAACCTTGTGTTTTCGTGATTCTGTGCAATTTTTCATGCATTATTTTGTCAAGTGGAAAGTGCTATAGATTCAGCATGGAAAGTGGAGGCTGCCAGTGTCACAGTTTGGATCCAAACAATAATCCTGATTTCATCTCCAAAAAGAAGGGGCACTCTGAGACTGGAGTGAAACAGCCTGTAGGAGAAGAGGATGTGAAGGCCCTCAGTGGATTTGTGCCAAGGTCCCAAGATGTCGAGGAGGATAGCGATGATACTGTGGAGGTTCTTGGAGGAACCGAGGTGGAGCTGGAGGAGGAGGATAATCTCTTGTATTTTGCGACGGAAAATGTGACTCCAAAAGGTAATTGAAATTGATACGCTATTGCATGGAAAAGAGAGACATGAGATTTTATACAAAATATTTTCTTCAATTTTATTTTAAATTTTAGATTTGCTCAACTGTGGAGGTCGTGCAAAGACTACCCTCAATGACCAAGAGGTCGCCCTGATCTGTCATGAGAATGTGGTGTATGCAGTCCAGGAGAAGTGTCCTCACTATGGTATGTGGAGTCATTTTCTTAGTGAGGACTTTTAATGCAAAATTTTTGATTTAAGATTTTTTTAAAAAAATATTTTCTTTGTCCTCCTAGGTGGTCCCCTGCATCTCGGCGATATCGAAGACGTCCCCGGCTCCGGACCTTGTATCAAGTGTCCTTGGCACTCGTGGACCTTTAGTCTTCAAACCGGGAGGTGCGTAGCTCCCATCGGGCGAGGTCCTCAATTTTCCGTGACGACGTTCCCAGTCCGGTTGAATCTGGATCGGAATGAGATTCGACTAGGCTTCTCGGAGATTTCACCGAAACTTTTTAGTCTCCCTCCGAAATAGTACTTGTACAATTTTACAATATTAATTTTACTAGTTAGGGGAAATTTAATATTTACATTTTATTGTGTTTTATTGCTGTGATTCATTGTTTTAAGATTTAACATAAAGAAATGAGTTATTTTGTATCAGAGTTGTTATGTTGTAAATACTCAAAAAGGTTTTTCTATTTTTTATGAATTACAAGTCAATATTTTGGTTTCGATTTAAAACGCTCATAATATTATTATATCATTTCGCTGTAAAATTGAATTACGTGCTAGGACTAATGGCAAACCCACGGCTGACAAGCCATTGGAGCATACTCGTCGAACAATTCTTGCTCCCGATGGCCTCCGCAAAGGGAGTTTGTCCTGCGTCATCTTCCGCATTGATATTAGCCCCATGGCTAATTAGTAGTTTCACCGTTTCCTCTCTGCTGGAAGGGTTGACTTTATTTTTCAATGCAAAATGAAGCGGGGTTTGTCCTCTGGAGTCAACCGCATTGACGTCAGCCCACTTCTCCAGTAACATCTGAACCGTGCCTGGCAAACACTGTTTGGCCGCCACGTGAAGGGGAAGGACGCCGTTTTTGGAGGGCAAAGTGTGGTCTGCCCCCAACTGGATGAGCTTCTCTAAACAAGCAGTGCTCCGCTTGTTTCGAACAGCCCACATAAAAAGGGGACAGTTCTCTGGGTCAAGAGCCTGACATTTGAAGTCCACCCCTTGGTCCGCGAACAACTGAAGGGTTTCTGGCATAGGTTCGAATTTCTGCAAAGCACGATAAAGCAGGACGTGCCCAATCATGGGAGGAATGGTGGTGGGTCCATCGCCTCGATTTTGCTCCAAGAGCCAGACCAAAATTTCCTGGAAGTCTTCATGGCGAATCTGAAAAGACTCAGTGGCGCTACTGAGTACGTCAAAGGTAGACTCTGCTCCTTTCGTGTTGAAAGTGTTTAACAGAATCGTCTTCAATACTTTACCTCGACTCACGGGTTTGAGCTCTCTCAACAAGTCAAAAGTCCACTTCGCTCCTGCAGCAATCAACAAAGTAATAATTTCCACTTGCACCTTCTTCCTTGGGCGGAGTGCTTGATGTAGTGGCGTCCTGTCCCAGTTGTTGGACTGATTGATGAGGTTGGGGAACTTATCCACTAAATACCTGACGACACTGGCATTCCCATAGAAAGCGGCGTCGTGAAGGATTGTGTCCTTGCAGGAATCAGTTTGGCGCGGGTCTCCTCCATTCTGGAGGATATCCTCCACCACACGCGCCGACCTCCCGTACTCAATGGCGTCCGCAAGGAAGGACCTTCCGCGCCGATCCGTTTCTGTGAAGGTACCAAATTTGGAGAGCAACTTGATTGTGTCCCTTTCCAACTCCAGTTTTTTCAAAGCCACACTAAGGAAACTCTCGACGACGTCACCAAGCACGGTAACTTCTTGGAGCCAGCCTTGACTGTCGAAAAACTCAAGAAGTTTGTGGTACTCGGGTGGGGTCAAGTAGGAAGGCGTTGAATGCAAAATAGTCTTTCCACTTCGTTTACGTGGCTGAACCAAATTGGCTCCAAGGAGGCCCATCTCTATCAAGAGGTCGACGTGGACTCTAGGACAAAACTGGGGTAAGCCAAGGTCCGTCACCTTTCTCCTAAAAAGTTGATTGTTGTGCTGTTGAATCAGTCTCAAGTTGGCAATCCTCGTCTGAACGTCTTCGTTTGAACAGTAGGCCGTATTGGTGACGCAATGGTGGGCAATGCTCCACATCCTAGTTTCGTGGAGCACCTCTATGAATCCCATCTCCAAGAGAAACGTTACGATTTCCGTGTCTCTAATGATGGCGGCGTGAAGTGGTGTTCGTCCGTCGGAGCTATAAATCTCAGTAAGATTCTGGCCGGTGGGCTGGTTCTCATCGAAAGCTGTGCACAGCGACCGGACGCTTTCCAAATTATTTGAATCTATCGCTTCAAACAGGTCTTCGGCAGTTACAAGTTCCGTTCTTAATTTTTTCTGGACTTTGACTTCCAGTTCATTTGTTTTACGTTTATGTTCTAATGACGTTTCCTCCGAATTGATGTTGAAGGTGGTTGGGAGTTCTAGAGGTATTTGAATCGGTGGAAAGGTTCCGTCACTTTCAAAAGACAACGTGCTTGATCTGTTGCTAGGTTGATTCTGGGTGTTTGTATTATTTATGGAAGTGGTTGCGTCTTCGGTATTTGGATTGGCTTCATCAGCAACTGTATCTTGTGACCTCAAAGGCTTGATTTGAACCATAAGCTTGGAAGCCGATGTCCTTGATTTCGGATCGTGAGTTATCATATCAGCCACCAGGTTTATAATTCCTTCAATTGGGCATTTCACATGTTCGGGGTCAATTTTCGGGGTACCCCTGAGAATATTCATGTTGCGCTCATACCTCGTTCCAAAGGGATGGTTGCCATCGGTCACAACAAAGTAGAATACGCAGCCCAAAGAAAATACGTCAGTCGCCTGTATATTTTGAATACAAAAATTGTGATAATCGAACAAATACATATTTTACAAATAACTAGTTAGGCTTACCTGAGTTATCTTTTCACCGTCTCCATCGATACGTTTCAGGATTTCTTGGGACATCCAGCCTTCCGTCCCCAGGCCGGTGGAGGTTCGAATTGTGTTCATTTCCACCAAATTTCGGGAGATGCCAAAGTCGGAAACTTTAACTGTGAACTTCCCATTCTTCTCGTTGTTCACCAAAATGTTTTCAGGTTTGAGGTCCATGTGTATGATTTCATGAGAATGCAAATGAGCCACGCCGGATGTCGCCTGAAATAAAATGTCGGCACGGCAGCTTTGTTGTCCTTTATGGGTGTCGACCCAGTCCTTCAAGTTTGAGCTACAGAATTCAAGAATCAGGACGACCATGTTGTTTTCAAATTTGCACCCGAAGTACCGTATGATGTTGGGGTGGCTGTCTAATTTCACCAGCAGGGCGACCTCTTTCTCGATTTTTGTGATGTCGTAAAAATTCGTGTTGATCTCCTTCACGACAACTTGTCGAGCTCCTAATGTGCCCTTGTGGACAACGGAAAATTGTCCCTGAGCAAGTTTTTCTCCTCGACAAATTTTGTCGGAGAGAGCCGACGGAGTATTGAACATTTTGGTGGACGCCATTCTTGATGGACAGTGATCGTGACAAAGGCAGCAGAAGAACTAAAATTATTTCCAATCATCAAACTGAAAAGCCCGTAAAGCCTGGCGCCAAAGTAATCCCAAATCAAATATTTGATTGACTGAATGTCGCCAACACTATTTGTTGTCATACTGAAGAACATTATCTGTCATGCAATACGTTGAAGACAACTTCCTCTTCTGAAAGATTTTTCTGATATTTGAAGATTATGCTTTATTAATTTTGTTGACTCATTGTGTTGCAACCACAATTTGTGTACGATCAACGAAATCATATCTTATCACTGCGCTTGCATTACGTTGTCATTGGTGTGCTGGTCTTTGGACAGGTTACTTAAAAGTTGAACAACTTCATCGATTTTTATCTGTTTACGATAAAAAGCATTCTACTCACTGAAGTTGGTTTCTTTGGTTTGAAGCGTGACAACTTGATTATCACAACTTTCCTGGTCAGAGTTTAAACAAATACTTCAAAATTATCTCGGTCGATTTTATTCGCTTTTTCTTTATTCGTGATTTGATTTTTTTGCTTATTTTCTCGAGTTGTTCTTCATCACGTACATGTTCATTTCTATTGTAAAAGTAATTTAATGGACTCTCTGTTGTTGAATCGCTTAATATTTACGCAGATGTCGGAATAATTAGCGAAAGTCGAGCCTTCCTCGTTAGAAAAGCTTATGAGGTAAATATAAACATATTTTAAATTGTAATACATAGTTCGGTACGTATACCCAAATATGATAATAGTTAGTGAACAACTTTTTTTACAAAGTCGAGTCTTGTTGAACATTTATCAACAATATGATGACTATATGATTCTTCCTAACTCACGGATTTTTGCAGAAAATCAAAGGATTACTCTAGTTTACTAATCTTGATGTTAAAAAGTTATTTTTTAAATTTCATGTTGCTGCTGACGCACAAACTGACACAAATAAATTTAGGAATCCCTGACCTAAGCCTTGTCAAAAAACTACTACAATATGTTTTCCAGTTATCATAACTTGCCGTAATCCCTGGACATCCAAATTCCAGCAAAAGTAAACTTCGCCATAATTTCAATTATGCTGAAGCCTAACATTTAGCACCGGCTTCAATCAAATGAAATGTGTAAATAATATGAATGACATGGTTATATCCTGCTCCAGTTCGATAACAATTTTAAAAAGGTTTTAGGAGGAGCTTCAGTATTATTAAATTTGTTTTTTTTTGCGCCGGCGCGCTTATACATCTGGATTTGTGTTGTTTGCGTAAGGTAAAATTCTTGTCTAATTTATGGCATATTCATAACACCAAATTAAAAAAACATATGCGTATCTCTCATAATATACCTTGAATGAAGGTATATAAACCGAGTGCCGTAAAATTCTTATTCACTCACTCGAAGAAGTAATTGGACAACGTCATCAATTTAAAAACAGTTCAACATGAACAAACTTCGAAGTTTTCTCATTTTGTCGATTTCTTATGTCGCGTCACTTGCTCAAAGTCAGGAGCCAACGCTTGTGAGGAAAATCTGCATACAAAACCTTTTTGGTGTACGAAGGGCTTTAGATAAGTTTTTTCCTGTTTTTGAATTTGCATATCTTGAACGGATATGCGTAATTAGATTCAAATGAGGATGTATTGAAATGAGCAACCCTCTGAGATGTTCCACAAAAAATATGAAGTTTCGCCTCGCTTCCGTGTCTGCTCCACAAGCGAGGACGTGGACATGAC